>CM028342.1:13053346-13240599 GCA_016618105.1 Dendrobium huoshanense
AAAAACCTGCAAGTTTTCAATTCTGTACGCAGTGGAAGTCCGTACGATCCTGGATCGTCCTGGACGATTTTACTTAAACGATCTGAAAGACCCAATTTGTATATGTGTACGAAATGGACTTCGTACAGCTGATCGTCCTGTACGAACTAGGTTCGTCAAGTACGAACGGTTATTACAAGGTCGGTTCTAGAAACTGCTGAAAACTGTCCTAAGTCGGTTATCGTTTGGACGAAAATATGTTCGTCTGGACGAAAATTTTCCAGAGAGCCGATCGTCCTGGACGATAATTTATTTCGTCTGGACGAAAATTTTCCAGAGCGCCCATCGCCGGGGACGATAATTTGGTTTCGTCTGGACGAAAAATTTCCAGAGAGCTGTTCGTCCGGTACGATATTTATTTTCGTCTGGACGAAAATTTTCCAGAGCGCCCATCGCCGGGGACGATATAAAATTCGTCCTGGACGAATAGGACTTAGAAAAATTTTCCAAGCAAGTTCCTATTCGTTCCAATGCTCTATAGGAGATAACTGACAGATCGTCCAGTACGATATATATCGTCTGTACGATCATTATAGAATTTCAAGATCTCCTTAGTTTGTGGTGTGAGAGTTTATTCACTCAATTACAATCACTCCCTTTCAAAATTAATTCAAAGAAAAGCACTTCAAATAAACAAATTTCTCATGTTGAATTTGATTTGAAGTTTTCGTAGTCTGGAGTCTGATTTTCCTGAAATGTTAGTACACACAAGAGCAAGTGCAAATCTTCTGAAATTGTTAGGAGATAACTATACATTTGAACAATAATGTTTGGAATCATCAAAACTACATAAGTTGCACAAATATAAATCATTCAAATAGCAACTATTCAAACAATCTCCCCCTTTTTGATGATGGCAAAACAATTATTATTAGTATGGTTTCAAGTTAAACAAAATCTCTTATCTCCTAAACTCCCCCTGAATTTATGAGTACATTAAAATAAGGAGGCATTAAAGAACAAAATTTTTGTTTTTCTAAAATTTTAACACAGAAAACACAAATCACAAACAACACAAAAACAAAAAACACAAACATAAATTTTCTCCCCCTTTTGACAGCAACAAAAAGTGAAGAAAAAAAAGACAAGAAATGTAAATAATATATGAAATTCATTGTTAAAATTTAATCTAAATTGTGATTTGACATAGAGTATGCAATTTTAAACTAAAGATATTAGGTCAATCATAGAAATTCATAAATTTATGAAATGATATAACATTGTAAGTAAGAAGAATTTATCAAAGACATGATTCAATTTAGACATTTTGATTATTGAAAATCATTACAAGTGAGATGTAAAAAAAATTCTATATTTCAAAGTTCAATAGAATATAAATGAACATTAGATCAACTTGAATTAAGAGATTAAACGAATTTGGAAAGAAGAGAATTACCTCATGTGGTGCTTTGCACATCTTTTCAAAGTTTTGGGGCACATTTTTGTGCATTTGTCTTTGGTTGGGCTTATTTTGTGCCTCTTTTTCAATTTGCAAAATTTTGCGAATCCTTTTGATTTTTGTACATTTGTACAATTTTCAAGAGTAATTTGACCAATTCTTTCCAAAATCTATAATCTAACATTTCAAATATTTCTAGGTGCATAAATATCATTTGAGCATAGAAATACAAAATAAGATAACATCAAAATTGCAATAACAATATTAAATTTTATGTAGTCTAAATGAATAGACATGAACTTAAAAATTCTAACTACAACAAGTTATAAACAAATTATAAATTTAGAAAGTCTAGATTTTCTAATATAGATAATCTCATATTACAATCGAATTTAGCACAATGTAGATTAAAATAATATTAATGAAATTCATAAAGAGTCACATTTCAAAACAAATCTAAGACAAACAAACTTTCATTGATTAAAAGAAAATTACATAAAAACATTGAACTTAAACAAAAATATAACAAACAAAAACAAAATACAACAGACAACACATAAAAAAAAAACTTCTACTGTTCTGGAGGAGGAGGAGGAGGAATGCCGCCAAAGAGATTGAAGTAGGAGGCCATCAACATTACATTGGTATTTATTTCATGAACTTCATCTCTAATATTACCAATGTCATGTTGCTGCTGCGTAAGATGAGCATCAAATTGATCAAACCTTTGATCAATGTGAGTCTCTAGTCTATCAAATCTCTCAATCAGATTCTGGTAATCTGATTGAGAAGCAGAAGCTTGCACTCCTTCTTCTTCTTCTTCTGAAGCACTATCATGTGCTTTTTCTTTTTCTTTTTCCTCCCTGAAGAGCAGTCTGAAAGATGCATCGTTGTAATAAACTGGCTCTTCATATTCCTCATCAGGATGGACTATATTGTACTTCTTCTCCAAAACATAAGTAATCAAGTGCCTAAAGAAATTTCTTCTTCCTCTTCTGATCAGGATGTCCTATTTCTGAAAGCCCATAGATATGATCTAGGATGAGTTGGGCTTCATCAATAGGATGTCTTTTCATGATTAAAAAAGTTAGACAAGAAAGAGAGGAGTAATGTTAATCCTATCACCAGCTTTAGGAATAATTGAGGATCTAAGGATATGCTGGATGATTCGGGCATCTTGGGTCATACCGGCCACTCTAGCAACATGATTGTCATACCATTTTCTCTAATTACCCTATTGATTTCATACCATGGAAGACGTTTTCTGACATTAGGGTGTGAGCTCTATATCCTTCAGTCCTTAAGTTTAAAAATGCACAAGGTCGTGCTTGGTGATCTCAACTTTTTTCTTAAAAACAAAGAACTAATGATAGTGGTCAGATTGAAACTCATGTTGGCTAGGAAGTAATGGTAGGTTTGCTTATTGTAGAGGTGGACAAGAGAGAGAATGAAATGAAATTGGGTTGAGGCGAAGAGGTGTAATACCCGAAATTTCAACTCTGTTTGGATAAGAATGCGAGACGGAGTGATTTTTGCAGAAGCAAAACGAGGAAAAGATTCCTCATTTGCTTTGGAAGGAAGTTGTCTGGAGCATTCCTGTTGGGTTTCTTCACCAAAACTTTTTGTCTTTTGCTAGAGGAGGCCATAGTTGATTTGATGTAGAAAGGGATTGAAAAAGATGTTTGAAAGTGTGATTGTCAAGTTTGAAAGCCCTCATATTTAAAGAAAAACGATATGTTCGTCCTGGACGAAAATATTCGTCCTGGACGAAAAATTATCGTTCGTCTGGACGAAGTAATTTCGTACAGACGATCCAATTCGTCCAAAATGTAACGGCTTTTCGTATTCAACACAACTTACGATGCGTCCCTTCGTACAGGCTTTTTGACTTGACCGATCGTACATACGAAAATATTTCGTACAGACGATCAAAGCGTTTCGTTTTAACTCTTGAAAACCGTCCCCTACAATGAATCGACACATGTTCGTCTACATACGAAAAAAATTTCGTACAGATGAAATTCGTATTAAAAACTGTCTTATCCACTCAACCGCTGCATTCAATCGTCCCGACGTTTGAGAAAAAAAAAAATCGTACTGGACGATCACAGATCGTACAGACGATCCAATAAAAACTGCTCTCAAAACGGTTTAAATTCGCGCAAACTGTTTCTTAACACATCGTCCTGTACGAAAAATTTCGTCCTGGACGATTTCCCAAAAAAATTTTGATTTTAATTTTTAATTTAACAAAAACAAAAAACAAAAATAATCACAACACAAAACAAAAAAATAAAAGACAAAAACATAAATTCAAAAACAATTCATACAAAAACACAAAATTCACAAAATCAAAAAAACAAAAACAACAAGTATCAATGTTGCAAAGACATTTTGGTTAAGCATTCAAATCAATAACACCAAGCCTTGTTCTTAAAGTACTGAAGGTATCAAAGGCTAAAGGTTTTGTAAAAATGTCTGCAAGTTGATTTTCAGTTGAAACATGTATGAGTTCAATTTCTCCTTTGGATACATGATCCCTTATGAAATGATGCCTTATATCAATGTGTTTGGTTCTAGAATGTTGAATAGGATTTTTGGAAATGCAAATAGCACTAGTATTGTCACAATAAATTGGAATAGTGCCTATAGTTAATCCTAAGTCAATCAACTGTTGTTTTAACCAAAGTACTTGTGCCACACAACTTCCTAATGCAATGTATTCTGCTTCTGCAGTAGATAGTGCCACTGAATTTTGTTTTCTACTAGACCATGAAACTAATGAATTTCCAATGAATTGACATGTTCCAGAAGTGCTTTTCCTATCCACTCTACAGCCTGCAAAGTCAGAATCTGAGTAACCAATAATTTCAAATGAAGAGCTAAACTTAGGATACCAAATTCCTAAGTTTTGAGTTCCTAGTAGATATCTTAAAATCCTTTTCACTGCTGTCAAATGTGATTCTTTTGGATCTGATTGAAATCTAGCACATAAGCAAACACTAAACATAATATCTGGTCGGCTAGCAGTCAAGTAAAGTAAAGATCCAATTATCCCTCTAAATTTCTTTTGATCAACAGATTTTCCCTTAAGGTCTTTATCTAACTGAACTGAAGAACTCATTGGTGTACTAACAGGTTTAGCATTGTCCATTTCATATTTTTTGAGGATGTCCTTAATATATTTGGTTTGACTAAGAAAAGTACCTTCCTCAAGTTGCTTAATGCTAAAACCTAGAAAGTAATTTAAATCTCCCATTAGACTCATTTCAAATTCACTACTCATTGTTTTAGAAAAATCATCACAAAGATGTTTATTTGAAGATCCAAAGATGATGTCATCCACATAAATTTGAACAATAAGTATATCCTTTCCAATTTTCCTTAAAAAGAGAGTTGTATCCACACTTCCTTTTTCAAAAGATCTTTCAAGTAGGAAGGTGCTTAACCTCTCATACCAAGCCCTAGGTGCCTGTTTCAATCCATATAATGCCTTTTTTAATTTGAAAACATGATTTGGAAATTTAGAGTTTTCAAAACCTGGAGGTTGTTCTACAAAAACATCTTCTTCAATTACTCCATTTAAAAAGGCACTTTTGACATCCATTTGAAACAATTTAAAACCTTTAAAACAGGCAAAGGCTAGTAAAACCCTAATTGCTTCAAGTCTAGCTACAGGGGCAAAAGTTTCCTCAAAATCAATTCCTTCAATTTGGTTATACCCCTTAGCTACTAATCTAGCCTTATTTCTAATGACTACTCCTGAGTCATTCATTTTATTCTTGAACACCCACTTGGTTCCAACAACACTTTGATCTTTTGGCCTTGTAGTTAGTTCCCAAACTTTATTTCTTACAAATTGATTCAACTCTTCTTGCATGGCCAATATCCAAAATTCATCTGAAAGTGCTTGATCAATGTTAGTGGGTTCAACAGTTGAAATAAAGGCTGAATGATTGACTTCCTTGTTTAATCCACGCCTAGTTCTAACACCCTCACTTGGTTCACCTATGATTAATTCCTTTGGGTGGTTTTTAGAAAATCTCAAATCTCTAGGCAAAGGGTCTTCTCTTTCTAAATTTTCTTCCACATTTTCTTCCAAATTTAATCTATCTATCTTTTGGGAGTTTTCTTCAATTTCTTCTTCAACAACTTTTGGCTCTTCCATGTTTCCAATTTCATCAAAAACAACATGTGTGGTTTCTTCAATGACTAAAGTTCTTTTGTTGAATACTCTATAAGATTTTCCAACACTTGAATATCCAACAAAAATTCCTTCATCTGATTTTGGATCAAATTTTCCTAAGGCAGATTTTCCATTATTATGTATGAACACCTTGCAACCAAATACATGCAAATGAGACAAATTTGGTGTTCTTCCTTTTAGCAACTCATAGGGTGTTTTATTCAAATTAGATCTCACATTCACCCTATTCAGAACATAGCATGCAGTGCTAACCGCCTCAGCCCAAAAATACCTAGGAAGAGAGTATTCTGCTAACATTGCTCGGGCGGCTTCTATTAATGTTCTGTTCTTTCTTTCAACTACTCCATTTTGTTGAGGAGTTCTAGGTGCAGAAAAATTGTGATCAATCCCCTTTTCTTTACAGAAATCTTCAAATCTTTCATTTTCAAATTCTCCTCCATGATCACTTTGTATAGAAATTATTTCACATCCTAGTTTTCTTTGTATCCAAGTTGAAAAATTTCTGAATTCCTCAAATGATTCACTCTTATGAAAAAGAAATTTAACCCAGGTGAATCTTGAAAGATCATCTACTATAACAAATCCATATACCTTTCCTCCTAGACTAACAGTGCTTACTGGTCCAAAAAGATCCATGTGTAGAATTTCTAAAGGTTTACTTGTCCTAAAATCTTTAATGGACTTAAATGAGGACCTTACTTGTTTTCCTAATTGACATGCATCACACAGATGGTCCTTAGTAAAGTCTAGTTTAGGTATTCCTCTCACCAAATTCTTTTGGGTAATTTTTCTAAGATTTTTCATACTAGAATGACAAAGTCTCCTATGCCAAAGCCACGATTCATCAGAAACAGTTTTCAAACAAAAAGCAGTAGGAGATTGAATACAATTTAAATCTAGCATGTAAACATTGTTCACCCTTTTTCCATTTAAAACAATTTTTCCATTTAGGCTAATTATGCAGCTAGTAGGTAAAAATTTTACATTATAGCCCTTATCACAAAGCTGACTTATGCTAAGCAAATTATGTTTCAAGCCTTCAACTAATAAAACATTATCTATGAAAAAGTTTTTCAAGTTTCCAATCATACCTGATCCAACCACTTTCTTTGTGGTATTATCTCCAAGTGTAACCTTGCCTCCACTCCTGGCTTCCAGCGTTATGAATTGAGCAGTATCTCCAGTCATGTGCTTAGAACATCCGCTGTCCAGGTACCATATACTCTCACGAGGTCTTGTGTGAGAGTATACCTGCAAAATTCTCAAATGTTAGACCTGGGAACCCAAACTAGTTTGGGTTCACCTTTATGAAATTTATAATCAGATGCATGTGTGATATGTCTAGATTTATGCATCTTAGTTCTCCACACCAGATTAGGTTTCATCTTTAAAGTGCAGGTGTGAGATATATGTCCTAAAAATCCACAATTGTTACATTTAACATTAGGAAAAATATTCCTATGTTTTCTCTTATATGATTGTCTTCTAAGGGATTTCATAAATTTAGGATAATACTTAGGATTTGTAAAATCTTCATGTTTAGGGGGGTTCCTATTATCCTCGAGCGCACTTATAGTAAGTTTATAAAATGAATTCATTTCTTCCAAGATTCGATTTGTATAATTGACTCTATATGTCTTGTGCTCAGATTCATCCTTAAATTTCTCAAATTCTTTTTCAAGTTCAGCATAGGATGATTTTAAATTCTCAAAATTTTTATTCAAGTCATCATATTCATCAAGTAGTTTCATGTGGTTGCTATCAATTAAAGCATGATCTTTCCTAAGGATTTCGTGTTCCTTATTAAGCTCTTCCAATTCTAAAACTAAACTAGCATGCATCTTTTTAGTTTTCCTATATGCATCATGCATGTGTTTAGAAACTTCAAACAATTCATTATAAGTTAAATCACATACCTCTTCTTGATCTGATTGTTCAGCTTTATCTGCCATCAAGCAAAGGTTGGTGACTTCTTCTTCTTTATCAGTCTCAGATGAGTCTGAAGCTGAGTCCGCCCAAAAAGCCTTTTGAAACTTCTTCTTGCCCTTCTTTACCATTGGTTTCTCCTCTACCTTCTCCTTGCTAGGAGAGGCTTTGAGTTTTGGACAATCAGTCTTTATATGACCTGGTTTCCTGCATTCATAACAAATCACTTCATTAGAAACCTTGCCATTTCTATTATACTTACCTCTATTCCATTGCTGGCGTCTCTTCTGCTTCCTCTTTAAAAAGCTTTTGAATTGTCTAGTCATCAGTGCTATATCATCTTCATCCTCAGGTTGTGAGTGTTCACTTTCTGACTCTTCCACATTTAGTGCAATATTATTGTCCTTTCTTGGTTCACCTGCATCAATCTTTCTTTGACTTACTCCTTGCTCGTAAGCAATGAGTGAACCAAGAAGATTGTCAATAGAATAAATGTTCAGATCTTTTGACTCTGTAATTGCAGTAATTTTAGCATCGTATGCAGTAGGTAAACAACGAAGAATCTTATTAACCATTTCAGCATTAGTTAATTCCCTACCAAGTGCATGCAAAGAGGTGACAATTTGAGTGAATCTTGTGTACATGTCAGATATAGATTCATTAGGTTTCATGCGAAATAGTTCGTAGTCATGTAACAAGATATTTAGCCTAGATTGCTTAACCTCATTTGTCCCTTCATAAGTAATACAAAGTCTATCCCATATGTCTTTTCCGCTTTTACAAGTAGAAACTCGCATGTAGTCTTCAGATTTTAAAGCACAAAAGAAACTATTTAAACATTTTGCATTTAATTGTGCTAAGTCACGTTCTTCTATGGTCCAATCTGCATAGGGTGTATCTACCCTAATTCCATCAACTAATCTAGTTGGTTTTGTGTAACCTTCCTGGACTAACATCCACATGCGATAGTCAAGTGACTGTAAGAAAGTAGACATGCGTGTTTTCCAAAAATCAAAAGGAATATTGTCAAACAGTGGAGGTCTAGTGATAGAGTAACCCTCAGGTGTGTTTCGGTTTCCAAATGTAGCCATCTACGTTAATCAAAAAGTAGTTCAAACTTATAATTTTGAAACAATGCTCTGATACCACTTGTTGAGTCTAGTAATTAGGTTGTTAAGCCTAAGTAAATGTCCCAAGGCTACCAAGAGGGGGGTGAATTGGTAGTTTTAAAAAATTTTAAACCCTCTTAAAACTAAAGTTGAACCGAAATGAAATTTTCTTTTAAAGTTTGTAGAAAAATGTTTTTCAACCACAGAGTTGTTAAAACAGAAATTTAAAATGCGGAAACGTAAAAGCAATAAAGTAAATGACACCAGATTTATAGTGGTTCGGTCTATAACCAGACCTACATCCACTCCTCAGAGGCACCCTCTGAGTATTGCACTAATACCACAAAGTGACTCTCCTTTAGCACCCACAGCAAGGCGGAGAAGCCTGTACAAAACCCTCTTTTCACCACTCCCCGGTGCGGCAGAGAACCGTCGTCCTTTTACACAATCCACAGTGCTGGCAGAGAACCGTCGTCCTTTTACACTCTCCTAGTGTGGGCAGAGAACCCTACGGCTGTTCACACTCTCCAAGTGTAGGCAGAGAACCTTCTTCCTTTTACACTCTCCTAGTGTAGGCAGAGAACCCACGTCTGTTCACACTCTCCAAGTGTCGGCAGAGAACCGGACCTTCTTGAATGATCTTCTCACAAGAACCTAAAAGGAAGAAAGAAAAGAGTGAAGAAATCCAATTTCACAAGTAGAGATTCTTACCTTAGCAATCCAAGTGAAGCCTTCTTGCTCCAATGGTAGGAATCCTCCTTTGAATGCTCTCTTCCACTCTCCCCTTGACTATTCTCTCAATAGGCACGAAGATCAAATGACAAAAAGATTGGGTGGCAGTCTAATTTGAAGTATATATACAAAAGACAAGAAAAACCGCCCAAAAACTGCAAGTTTTCAATTCTGTACGCAGTGGATCGTCCCGTACGATCCTGGATCGTCCTGGACGATTTTACTTAAACGATCTGAAACGACCCAATTTGTATATGTGTACGAAATGACTTCGTACAGCTGATCGTCCTGTACGAACTAGGTTCGTCCAGTACGAACGGTTATTACAAGGTCGGTTCTAGAAACTGCTGAAAACTGTCCTAAGTCGGTTTATCGTTTGGACAAAAATATGTTCGTCTGGACGAAAATTTTCCAGAGAGCCGATCGTTCTGGACGATAATTTATTTCGTCTGGACGAAAATTTTCCAGAGCGCCCATCGCCGGGGACGATACTTTGGTTTCGTCTGGACGAAAAATTTCCAGAGAGCTGTTCGTCCGGTACGATATTTATTTTCATCTGGACGAAAATTTTCCAGAGCGCCCATCGCCGGGGACGATATAAAAATTCGTCCTGGACGAATAGGACTTAGAAAAATTTTTCGAAGCAAGTTCCTATTCGTTCCAACTGCTCTATAGGAGATAACTAACAGATCGTCCAGTACGATATATATCGTCCTGTACGATCAGTATAGAATTTCAAGATCTCCTTAGTTTGTGTGTGTGAGATTTTATTCACTCAATTACAATCACTCCCTTTCAAAATTAATTCAAAGAAAAGACACTTCAAATAAACAAAATTTCTCATGTTGAATTTGATTTGAAGTTTTCGTAGTCTGGAGTCTGATTTTCCTGAAATGTTAGTACACACAAGAGCAAGTGCAAATCTTCTGAAATTGTTAGGAGATAACTATTCATTTGAACAATAATGTTTGGAATCATCAAAACTACATAAGTTGCACAAATATAAATAATTCAAATAGCAACTACTCAAACATAACCCGCGAACGTGTAGTAGATTGCAGTCGATTCGCCAGTGTTTGCCAGATATCATGACAAAGGTTTAGAGAGAGGACATACGGAAGGATTGAAGGAGAAATTACCGAGAAAAGAGCAGCAGAAAGATTTTGATCGGTGAGAGTCCAAAGATCGCGAGATGAACTGGATTCAGTTGGACAAACCAAAGATCCATCCAAGAATCCTTTGAAACCATTTGCCGTAAAAATTTTCTCTACTTGAGATCGCCAGATCGAATAGTTATCGGGCGTCAAGGAAGTTGGAACCAATTTCTTGAGGTTACTCATCAGAAACATGAGTTGAGGAGGAAAAAGAAGTTGAGTGGAGACAGTCGTGGATTCCACATTTGTGGAGGAGCTTGAGGAGTTCGTCATTGGAACGAAGCGATGCAAGAACGGAGAAGAACCGAGTGAAAGAGAAGAAAAAAAATCAGTCTGATACCATGATAGCCTGAAGGACCGTGAGGTAACAGGACAGAGCAGAGCAAGATGACATCGTGGAAATAAGAATTGTATTTTTCTATATGTTTGTAAGTACAGGCTACAGTCTTTAAATAGACATTAATAGAGTACACGTAAGCAATATATCAAGAATAAGGTAAATACAAAATAGATGCTTCCAGAGATTTATTTATTACTAACATAAGCACGTTGTTAATTCAATCATTAAGAATAAAATTGAGTATGTGATTAATTCAATTCCATTGTTGGTTTCACTAATGTTGGCTGAAGACTAATTGACCAGTATATAATCGTGGGTCTACGAGATTTTTTTTAATATTATTTTACTTTGCTGATGGTAAAGAGTGACGACTCTATTTACTTAACCAATATGATACAAATATGAATTATAGCTTACTAAAACAATACTGCTTAAATAAGAACTTCTTAGTTGTTTAGTGTGACTACGAAAATACATGTTATAGACTAATTGTTATTGTACACCTTTACTGATCGATACTATATATATTGATTTACTGTCACTGTATAAAGTATGTTATAACATTGATTTATTATTACTTCCACTAGATTTACTAGTACCAATACAGGAATCGATACTATTAATGAACCGTTATTGATATTACTACTGATTAATTATTATTGTTATTATTATTATTATTACTAATCCACTATACTAGTTATTGATATAGGTTTATTATACTAATACAGAGCATATGACATACTGAGTATGAGATATACTGTGCATGTGACATACTGAGCATGTGATTAAAATATTAATTGATATTGATATAAAATAATTGGATAGTATGTGTAGATTATTATAAGATTTTTCTACATTGATTTGAGTTTTACTATTTTATATAATTATTTTATTGATTGATAGTACTGATACGATGACTTCTTTATTGATTCGACACCCATAATGATTTATTAATTTTCTTATTATACTACTTTACTAGTTATTGCACCGTATTCTCTACTGTTTATAAATTTCACTACTATTTCATATGACTATTACTATATTTGCACTAATTCCTCATTATAAGACTAGTACTGTTATAAATTAATTGTTGACATGAATATTACCTTTTTACCCTATTTTTAATTTGGTTATAAAATTTTAGTGACCTTTTATGTTATTTAGATCATTATATGTGATTTAGATGATTTTAAGTCAAGGTAGATGATCAAGAGTGTGAGATTAATTAGATCAAGATTAAGATTATTTAGATTTAATATTAGGTTATTTCTTTCTATCTTTTAACTATTCTTTTATCCTCATGAGTGGAGATGAAAACTTATGATAGTATGACTCAAGAGTATTGTATATAATTTTTTGGTCATTAAATATAGATGCATATGTTTAGTTTAATCAATAGATTTTATTTTCACTTATATATGATTTTATTACTAATAAAAAAGAAATAGATAGCTCTGGTGTTGATTTTAAAAGATAAAAATAATAATTATTCCCAATTTAATTTTAGGACATTACACCTAGGACCACTGTCACTCACCGATTACAGCCTGTTCAACCTCCATCATCCACCGACTACGATCTCCTAGTCCTCTATCGCCTGACTATGGTCTCTTTGACCTCTGTCACCGACAACTATAGTCCGTTCGATCTCTATGGCCACCAAACTATAATCGTTTTAACCACTATCACCTGCCAACTATGATCCCCGACAAGGTCGCCCACTCATTATAGCTCCTTTAACCACAATTGCCCGCTGACTACGATCTCTTTAACCTCTGTCAACTAACAATGATCACATTGTCCTCATTCACCCAACTATAGCCCCTCTAACCTCAATCTCCCACAAACTATGGTCCCTCTATCACCCACTGACTATGGTCCCTCTGACCTCTATCGCTCGCCAACTACATCCCCTTCGACCTCAAATGCCTGATTATAATCCCTCTGATTACAGTCGCCTAAATATGGTCTCTCCAACCTCATTCATCTAACTATAGACCCTCTGACTTCAATCATTTGACTACCATCCCTTTAACCTCTATTGCTGACCACAATCCCTCCAACCACCGTCTTCTATCGACTATGGTCCTTCAGATCTCTATCACCCGACAAAGGTCAATCAACCTCAGTCACATGATTATAGTCCCTCTGACCTTCGTCGTCCAACTACAGTCCCTTCAACCATAGCACCCACTGACTAAGGTCCCTTTACCTTCGTCGGTCGCTACCTATGGTCCCTATGGCATCCATCGATTATAGTCCCTTTGACCTCCATCGACTACGGTCCCTCTGACCTCAATCGAATACAATCCATCTAACCTTTATAGCCCAAAAATAATCCCTTCGACCTCAGTCACCCAAATATAATCCCTCTTACATCTGTCGCCTAACTAAGATCCTTTCAACCACCATCGCCCCACTGATTGTGGTCCCTCTGAGGCTTCCTTCGCCACCCAATAACTTTCCCTACAACTGTTATTACCTTATAATAGTCCCCTTGACTTCAGTTGTCTTACTATAATCCCTCTATCTCTATTGTTAAACCACGGTCTCTTCGACCAACATCGCTCACCAACTACGGTCCCTCCGATTATGGTCTTGCTAACCTCTGTTTCCAGACTACGATTCTACAACCCAAACAACATGCCAACATTCTCTTAAGAATAATTCTAGTGACATTGGAATTTTTCAACACCATCCATCTAATATACTCTACATAATGTATATTTATATGTTGTGTAAACACCTTCTTCTGAGGAAGGGAATTCTTTGTAACCAATAACAAACATAAGTGAAATCATTTAAAGTGGGTAAGGCCCCATGGTCTTTTTCATTTTAGGAATTCTACGTAAAAATTTTGATGTACATCTTATGGCTCTTGCAACCCTCTTTTTTATGTGTATGTGTGATGGATCTTCGTACAAAGCTAGGAAGCTAAGCCCTATATCTCTCTACTGCTGTGATTGTTCCGGCATGCAACTGTTGACCTCATTTTTGTATGAGGTCACATTTGACCCATTCCTAAGCTTTGCACCTTAGGTTTACTTGGACTCTAGATCCAAGGATCTTCCTAGTCCCCTAACCTTAGGCTCAATCTAGATCTTGATTCATTCCAAACTCAAAATCCTTGGATTAAGGACTCAGGTCCTGAAGCCCTTTATAGATGATTCTTCTATCACCTTGAAACCCAGTCTATTGGCATCTGATTCAGGGTCTGTCAATTTCATATTTATGTGACATATCTCTTATGAAAACCCTCCAAATTTGAACTCATTTGAAGGATTCTAACACCATAAACTTAATACAGTTTCAAAAGTTGCAAAACCTTTAAATATTTACAATCAATGCCACTAGGCCTTTCACATAGTGGAATTTGGCTTGGGAGCCCCCTCAAAACCCTTTGACCACTCCCAATACCTTGATATTGACTTGTTAAGCAATAGTCAACATCTTGCTAGATTCAAATTGACCCAGAACTGGTTCAAGGCCAAAATGACCAAAGTGCCATTGGAGGGGGATTTTTGGACTTTTGGCCTAAACTCAACTTGATTTAACCATCCATCTTTGAAATCTTCTTCAAATGTTTTCAAATAATTTTTGAGACTTCTTGAACTCAATTCCAACCTTGGGTCAACTTGGTTGACCAAGTCAACCCATTTTGACTTTAAGACCTATTAAAGGTCAAAATGATCATTTTAGCCCAAATGACCTCTATACACCTTGGCACCCCATCCATTAGGTTCATATGACCAAATTGATTTCAATGGGTCTAACTCTTAGTCCTAGGTCAACTTTGTTGACCAAGTCAACCAAGTTTGACCAAATGACCCATACACATCCTTTCACCTAAACCTTTTTACCAAAATCATTTCAATCCCATTTAAACCCATGGGGTGACTCCTTAGACTTCCAAGAGACCCCTCTTAGAAATCCAAGTCTTGGGCTCACTTGGGTTAGCTTTTCAGCTTGACCCAAGAACCCAAAGAGAGGCCCCCTTTGAACCATTTCTCAATCTTAATCAAATTGAACCCAAACCAAGGTACCATTGGGTCTCCCCTGACCTAATACACCTTCCTTAACTAGTACAGCCATTGAATCCACTTGGGTCAAGAGTTAGGCTAACCCAAAATGGCCAAAACCACTTGGGATTGAGCCAACTCCTATCTCGAGCTCAATTGAACCAGACCAACACCTCAATTAGGTGGCCCTAGGTCCAATACACCTCCCCCAGCTGGCCCAAGCCTTGGGTTGACTTGGGTCAACTTTTGGGCTAACTCAAAGTAGCCAAAACCACATGGACCCGAGAAATCTTTGAACTCAAGTCAAATTGAACTCAATTGCCATTTGCATTGGGTGGACCAAACCCAGACCCATCTCCCCCATCAAGCCCAGGGTCTGGCCTAATCTGGGTTGAGCCCAATTCGACCCAAACCAAGCAGATTTGGATCAACCCGAGCCATCTTTGAATTTAAGTCAAATTGAACCCAATTGCTACTTGCATTGGGTGGACCAGACCCAGACCCATCTTCCACATCAAACCGAGGGTCTTGCCTTACCTGGTTTAAGCCCAATTCGACCCAAACTGAGCAGGTTTAGGCCAAACCAAGCCACCCAATCGAATTTGACCTCCCCAGGCCCAATTAAGCTGACCCATGAGTCCAGCGTGTCCATATCATTTTTTCCACGTCAACCCGACCCGGACCCTAGCCGACGGCGGCCAAAACCCATGGAGAATAAGCTATGATGGTCCTCCCCTTTTAATCCTAACCCAAAGCCTTCCAAAGGCTAGCGCTCGCTGGCATTAGGCTCACTAGCCCTATGGGAGGATGTCTCCCTCCACCTGGCGCTCATCCGAGGCTCCTCCTTGTCAATCTCAGCTGTCCAAGCTCGTGAGAGGTGGCTGAATAGGGCAACTCATCCCAACAACTGCCATTCGATCCCAGGCCTTCAAAATCACTCCTTAGAGCTCCCTCATTCCTCATTTTTCATTTCCTAGCTTCTCAGACCATACCATCGATCCGTTCGAGCGAAATCCGATGAAAGCTTTTGGCACCATGCTCGAAGTCGTACCTTTGGCCATCCTTCGATCTTGGCATTAAAAGGAGATCTGCTCACCTTCATCCCCTGAAGCTTCCTAAAAGAGAAGCTTATCCATTGAGTCCTTCTCTATGATAATCTCTCGATCTCGAGCTCCCTAGATAGGTAGTCCGGTCAAGTGTGAAGGAAACCTTCACCCCAACGGATCAACACCATTGGATTGAAGGTTTCAATGCCCCTGATCCTCCCTGTGAAATTTTGTTAGAGTTCACTGGCGGGATCGCTAGGATTACGCCGGAGAAGCCCTATAGCTTCGAGTTCGCACAGGAGGTGAAAGACGTAATCCTAACCATTAATTTTAATCAACGGTTCAAATTAGATCCCGCGGTTCTGGAGGCCATTTGGTTGTGGCCATTCGATCGCCCATCCGACTGCTACGGTTAATTCGATCGTTGTCCAGTCAGCCGCCAATGATTGCCCCGCTAATCGTGATGCGTCGCGTGTAAAGCGCCGGCTGAATGGGTAATTAAAGGATTTAATTTTATAAAAAATCAAGGGGAACTTCAAAAATTGATATCTCCCTTCACACTTGACCAAATTAGGTGTTCTTATGCTCATTGGGGAGATCTACAAAAGCCCTATGATTCTAGGCTCTAATTGCATATGTATTAAGCTTAATTTCAATATTAGTGTTTTATTAATTATTGCATTTATTTCTCAAAATGAGTTCACCAGGGCTTGGAAGTTTGCGAGAATGAATTTGGGGATGTCTCTGACATGTCCAAATTTTACCTCCCCTATTTGAAGTGTCCAAGGGCATTATCATGTCAATTTTGGTTCAAGGGTCATGGTTTGACCCTCGAATCCAAATTGGAACCATTATCTACCTAATGAGGTTTAGGATTTAGTTTTAAATGTGATGATGATGTGTACTATAAGGAGTTTAGGGCCAGTGATTTTGTCCCAATCCAACCCTAGGATAGCTCCCTAGGATTTTTCTAAGGTGACTTAGGGTCCACTAATTAGGAGCATGAAAAATTCCCTCTCTAGAATTGGTCGAAAGCCTAATTAATTCATCAAAAAATCTTATTAATCCCTAAAAATTGCATAAAGCACCTCTAACTTACCCTGATTAATCCCTTAATATATAGAAATTTGAATCCCTTTAAGTTGACATTAAAATCAACTTTAATTCAATTTTAATCAAAATTAATGTTTAATCAATTTTAATTAATTATACAACAACAACATCAAATCTTTATCCCACTACGTGGGGTCAGCTACATGAATCCTTTTTCTCCATTGTGTCCTATTAAAAGTCAAATTCTCGTTTAAATCTAATAAAGAAAGGTCATCCTAATATTTTCTAACCAAGTCTTTTTAGGTCTACCCCTACCTTTCTTAACATAAGTCAAATCTAACACCTCTACTCTCCTAACCGGGTCATCGGAAGGCTGCCGTTTTATGTGACCAAACCATCTAAGGCGACTCTCTCTAATCTTATCTTCTACTGGAGCTACTCCAACCTTTTCACGTATATGCTCATTTCGTATCCTATCTCTAAGGGTAAAACCACTCATCCTCCTGAGCATCCTCATCTCTGCCACACTTAACTTAGTATTTTGCTTCTCTTTTAATGGCCAACATTCGACACCATAAAGCACTGCAGGCCTCACTACCATCTTATAGAATTTTCCCTTAAGTTTGAGGGGTACATTTCTATCACATAACAAGCCCGATGCATTCCTTCACTTCAACCATCCAACTTGAATTCCGCTGATAATATCCCCATCTATTTCACCATCACTCTGTACAATAAATCCAAGATATCTAAAACGTGTACTCTTATTAATGACTTGATCGCTCAAAGTCACAATACCCTCACTAGGTCTATTACTACTAAAATTACACTCCATATATTTCGTTTTAGATCTACTCAAGCGAAAACCTTTAGACTCTAAGGTTGACCTCCATAATTCAAGTTTACCTTCAACTCCCTCTCTAGTCTTATCAACAAGAAGAATATCATCAGCAAAAAGCATACACCAAGGTACATCCTCTTGCAAATATCTAGTGAGAACATCCATGACTAAAGCAAAAAGATATACGCTTAAGGCTGATCCTTGATGTAACCCAACCGAAATAGGGAAATACTTGGTCAATCCACCTTGAGTTTGAACACAAGTAATAGCTCATGCATACATATCTTTAATGATTTGAATATAAGTATTATTGACTCCTTTCTTTTCAAGAACTCTCCATAGCAATTCTCTTGGAACTTTATCATATGCTTTTTCTAAATCAATAAATATCATATGTAGATCCTCCTTATTTTCTTTATATTTCTCCATCAAACCTCTTAATAAATGTATGGCTTCCATAGTCGACCTACCCGGCATGAATCCAAATTGATTATGAGAAACATTAGTATCACGCCGCAACCTATGCTCCATAACTCGCTCCAAAAGTTTTAAAGTATGACACATAAACTTAATACCTCTATAATTCGCACAATCTTATGCATCACCTTTATTCTTAAAAATAGGATTTAACACGCTCATTCTCCACTCATCTGGCATCTTTTTAGTCTTCAAAATAGTATTAAAAAGTTTAGTAAGCCATGAAATTCCTTCATCTCCTAAGCATTTCCACACCTCTATTGGAATATCATCAGGTCCAACAGCTATTCCACTCTTCATTTTCTTTAAAGCCTCTCTAACTCCAGTTTTACTAATACGCCGATAAAAACAGAAATCTTTATTTACATGTAGGGTGCTAAGGTCATTATAGTCAATCTTATTTTCACAATCTTCATTAAAAAGTTTAGCAAAATATCTCATCCATCTTTGTTGAATATCATCTTCTAAGAAAAATATTTTTTGATCTTCATCTTTAATACACTTCACTTGAACTAAATCCTTACTACTCCTATCTCTTTGTTTGGCTAACTTATACATATATCTTTCTCTCTCTTTAGTATCTAATCTATTATATAAATTACTAAAAGCTAATGTCTTTGCATCGCATATTGCTTTCTTAGCATCCTTACAAGCCACTTTATATATTTCCCAATTATCAGAATTTTTAAAATTAAACCAATTTTTATAACAAAGCTTCTTATTTTTAATCTTTTCTTGCACATTTAGATTCCACCACCAACTACGTTTACTATTAGGAGCTTTTCCCTTTGATACTCCAAGGATATCTTTTGCAATATTCTTAATATCATTAGCAACATTTTCCCACATAATATCAGCATCCTCTTGCACAGACAAAATCTTAAGATCTAAGATCTTATTTCCAAAAATATTTTTGTTAATATACTTTATATGCCCCCATCTAATCCTAGAAAATCGTTTTACTTTATTTTTTATTTTATGCCCCTTTATCTTAAAGTCCAAAACTAATAATCGATGTTGGGTACATAAATTTTCACTCAGAATAACTTTACTATCTTTGCAATCTAAACGATTTAGTTTTCTAATAAGAAAATAGTCAATCTGTGTTGTACTATATCCATTTTTATAAGTGATGAGATGCTCATTTCTTTTCTTAAATAAGATATTAGCAATTGAAAAATCATAAGCTAAACAAAAATCCAATATGGTCTTGTCACCTTCATTCGTCGTTCCAAATCCATGGCCATCATGAATACTTTTAAAATCATCTGCCTCTCTACCAACATGTCCATTTAAATCTCCTCCAATAAAAACTCTATCTTCAAGAGGTATCTTTTGTATTAATTCTTCTAAGTCATTCCAAAAATTTAATTTAGGACTCATATCCAAACATACTTGAGGAGCATAAGCACTTATAATATTAACAATCTTATCATCAACAACAATCTTTAAAGCTATAATTCTATCTCCAATCCTATTAATTTTTATAACATTATCCTTTAAACCCTTATCTATAATAACATCTACACCATTTCTAGTACGACTCCTACCCGAATACCAAAGTTTAAATCCTAAACTATCAATTTCCTTAGCCTTCTCACCAAGCCTTGATGTGAGAACCCTTGCCTATTTAACACTGTACCCGGGCACCGGTGCAGCAGCCCTTGCACACTTGTAAATGTATTCAGGCCTTACAGCGCGTCGCTTCCAGGGGACGCCCTAGCATTAACACAAAATCAATTTTAATTAATTATAAATAATTATAAATCCCAAAAATCTTTAAACACTTTTTGATCTTTCCTTAGATTATTTTTGATCTTTAGAGTTGATTTCAAAAAGTTTAGTATTCATTTGGACTCAAATCACAAAATGGGCTCTCTAATTAAGGTAATTAAATAATTCCAATAAATGCCCAAATTTCTAAAATTTATAACTAATTATAAAAAATTCCAAACCAACTAAACTCAGTGGATAATGACTCTAATTAAAATATAATATTTTCCAAAAATATCAAACATCTAAAATCTATTCAAAGTCAACTTTTTTGTCAACCTTAGGTTAAAACAGGTCAAAACTTCTAAAAATCATAACTTTTTATAGAAAAATTCAAATTGAATGTGCTAACCAGTCTAACAACTCATAATAAGGCCTAATATTTATTAAAAATTTGAAACCATTTAAATTCCCTCTAATTTTAGAAATTAAATTTTAACCCCTTAGTTAACATATCTAGATAATTTTCCAAAATCCAATAATTCTTTAAAATTCCAGAGTGTCATGAGTTGGTTAATAAAATGCTCAATCAATCTTTTAAAATCAGTAATCAACTCTTTTTAACATTAATCCACTCCAAAAAATTTCAACCAATTTAAATTAACTTAATCAACCCCGATTACTACTAGGTAACCGAGGTCTACGAGGCTATTAGCTTAGCCTCAAGGGAGGTGAAATAAACTTCTCTAACTCGGTGTGAAACAAAGGTAGTAATTATTTAACTCTTAAAATATATTTAACCAAAATTATTAATATATTAATATTTAAACTTTAATCTAAATCTCGCTTTAAGCCTTAACAAACTCTAATACTATAAACCTTTAACTAATCACTCAACTTAAAATCTACCCCAGCCACACGACCTTTTAAACACACTTTAGATGGTTTGCTAGGGAAACCAACTCTAGATCTAGGTTAGACTGATGTTTACTTTTTTGCTGTGTGCCAGATTTTTTGTGATTTTACAGCATATTGTGGATGAAATTGTCTTGTTGTGTCTATTTACTTTTTACTGCACTCTGTGGATGATTGATATGTTTGACGACTAGATTATCCTTAGGATAGGAGAGATCTGAATGTTCATATAGTCTTCTGCAGATGGTCACGCTCATATAGGGCAGTAAAAAGGGGGCTAAATAAAATTAATTATAAAAAATGTTTGCACATGTGTTTCAGCTGCTAAGCTCCCAATTAAAAAGAGCATGGTCAGTGTGTTTATTTATTTTTCTATACATATATAACTTCTTGAGAATAAATGCTTTTGATTTATTAACAGCTTAGGATAACCCTACAGGAGAGTCTAGAATTTTTTATTTTCAAATAAGTATAATTTGTGTAAATATAAAGTATTATGAAAGTGGAGTTTTGAGTTGGGATATATAGGTCCAAAGCTTAGACTGTAGAGAGAAAAGGACACTCCTTAGGGGAGTATCCCTTTTCTATTTAGAAATCTAAATTTGGATCACTACATCCCAACCCAAAGAGGAAAGAGTGGCCTTCCCCTCAAAGGAAGTACCCTCTTATTCATTTGGGTAGCCTACTATGAAGAATCCAAGGAGCTCGAAGGAAAGGAGCCCGATGGAGAATAAGATTGATGAATTAAAGACCAAAAGTATATAACTCAAAACCACTTACGTCTCTACTAGGTTTAGAATCCGGGTTGTTGTTAGTGGTGCCCGACCACTTTACTTTATGCAAGACCCTAGTTTGTAATAAGCAATGCAACTATGCCTATGGACATTTTTTAATTAATTCATTTATATTTGATGTGGTGAAATGTTTACATATAACTACCCACTTTTCTTAATTTTTTGGTATTTGTCTGTTGCTTTTGTTTTCGCCTGGTTACGTGAGATTCGTGAGGGTGTGAAGGTTTTATACTCATAATTAAATATTTTAAAATTTAGTGAGTCTAAATAACATAGAAAGATAATGAATCTAGGGAATTAGCTGGGGATCGACCCCGGGGTCGCATGCATATTTTGGCACTTCTTCTTTATTTGCTTTAAACCCTTCCTCGCCTGCGGATAGAGTCCGGATAGTCTGACCTATGAGGACAAGGTGTCGGACCTGGGGAAGCCCAGTCTTCTAAAAATTTATTTTCTAAGATTGTTTTTATAATTTCATGCATATTTGATTCGAATTTATCAACTAGCAAGCATTGCATTAAAAAAATATTTAAAAGAGTCAAATATTTTATTGCACTAGTCCTTAACATTTTTGCACCCAACATAAGTCAAAAGGGTTAATTATGGAAATCTCTAGATGTCGGCCCAGCTCTCTAAAATCTTAAAGAAATGTCCCTACCACTCTATCATAAAAGATCGGACTCATGTATTTTAAATCGATTAGGTGATTAGCTGGCTCCCCAATCCAGGCTGGGGTAAGTCTAGACCTTGCACTGCATTAGTTAGGTTTGGACGACTGTGGTCCAGTGTCCAAAATTAGATTTAGGATCCGGAGCAGATCTTTAATTATAAGACCCCAACCTTCGGGAATATAATCCCAAATTTCTAATAAAATGCTCAACTCTAATTATATATTCTTTCAATCCTAAAATGTAAAACCCAATACTTAGATTAAGTTGGGACACTTCTAGATGGTTTTAGAATTTCAAAGTATCCCCTATTTTTCTTCCCTTGATTCTGATAATAACTGCTCAAATTTTGATCCACTCACTTATGTGCTTCCAAAATTCACCTATTTTTGACATCACTCCTAAAAAATCTAATGGAATTTTGTCACTATTTTAATCGAGAGTTTTTGTAGGGGACTCTGTCTCCCTACAATGTAATTAACTATGAGGCCTTACGCTCATAGGAGATTTAGAATCACACACTCACCTTATTTTAAACATTGATTTTTCAAAATTTATATTGGATTCCTTTGGGAACGATTAAATATGATCGTTATTATCATATTCAAAGAATTATCATTGAATGACATTTTCTCCCTTTGGGGAGATATATCTTTCTTTGATAAAGCTTTGGATATGAACTTAACGATCACACTTCTTGAATGTTGTAGCTGGATGTTTAGTTGAACGTCACTTGGCCCTTCGGAGCCATACGAAGTTCTCTTTAGCATCCGGTTACAATACTCAACATGAGATTCATAATTCTAATTCTAAATTTTGTCCTGAAATTTTATTTTCACCTTCCGAGGTGACATACTTTTTCTAACAGGACAATTCAATATTTGAATTAAAATTCAATTTCAATTTTCAAATTCCCAAAGAAAACCCTTATTTTTCAAAACCTATTTTCAAAATTCCACCAATAGCAACATGATTAACATTGAATAATACATTGATATGTCAAGTTAAAATTGAAGATTATAAACTCTGTGACTAGAAGTTATTAGATTTAAGGACTTTTTGGTAATGAAGTAAAATGGCTATAATGTATTACAAATTTAGGGGTTTTGAGAATATTAGTGTATTTTTTTTTTAAGTAAAATGAATGCAATTTAAATTTTTGATATATTGAGAATGCACTCTCTAATGTAAATTTAGTATATTTAAATTTTGTCTGATTTAGGTGATTTCCAATTAGAGCATAAATTCATCACCATTGGTATTGCTCACAGGCCCACGACCACCTTCACATGTTATCATCACCATCATCATCACTCGTCATCATCCACCATTGCCACCATTAACCGTCAGCTGCCGCCACCACCACCATCACCTATCACAAACTCCCACCATTGATGACCACCATAATTTCTGGACTTTATTCTACATTAAATTTTCTTCAAGCCAAACAACTATATTTATTTTACTCTTCTAACCACTTCAATGCCTTTCAAATATAATGCATTTGTTTAGAAGCAAATTTCTTTTTTAGCCAACCAAACATTAGCTTAGAAGGAGAGTAAAGCATTTTTTTCATCATTACATTTAATGCTTATTTAGGATCACTTTTTTTAAATTAAGGGAAACATTAATTTATTATATTTTAAAACATTTTTATCTATAAGTTATAAACATAAATCAATATTTTTAAATACTAAATAACTTTTCATGTATTTGGATTATTTTTAAAAATAATTATCGTCATTAGCCACCAATGTCATCAACCACCATCCATTACTGCCGCCACATTTGTCCACTACTAACCTGTCAACAATCATTGTGACCACCACATAAATAATAAAAAATAGCATATCTTTTAAAATAATTTTTTCTAAATATAAACAATCAAATTAAATAATAATAATAATAAAAGTAAAATTGATCTCAAACAATCAAAAGTCTTTTTGGTCTTTGATTGTTGCAATTAGTTATTCAATTATAATTATGATTGATAATCTTATTTTTTTACTCATTTATGTAGACTTATTTTTTGCTTGCTTAATACATTGAGCTTAGTTTCTCACCATTCAAAAAAAAAAAAAAAAAAAAAAAAAAAAAAAAAAAAAAAAAAAAAAAAAAAAAAAAAAAAAACACACACACACACACACACACAAATGTTTAGTCATTCCAACATTGAAGCAAAATTGATACTTCAAAATATTTAACAATACCTTGATATTAGAAAAACAATTGACATTTGGATCTAAGTTACACATTCTTCTTTAGACCCATTAACTCTTTCATTAATTTTTCTATCTCCTCATAAGATGACCCTCCCTTCTCCACAGCTCTCTTTGCCATTTTGCTAAGCTCCTTTGCCCTCCTCCTCCTTTCATTTGCCTCATCACTTTCCTCCATGATCCTCCTTACTGCCGACTCCAATGCAGAAGCCTCTATAATCGGCCTTGCATCTGCCTTAAAACTGTACACATTTGACCCTACCATCACCCCAATCTTTAATATTTCTACTAATAACTTTTCATTATAAAATTGCTCAGAATACAATGGCCATGTGACCATCGGTAACCCTGCAGTGAGCCCCTCCAAGCTAGAATTCCACCCACAATGAGTCACAAATCCCCCAATTGCATCATGATTCAATATCAACAATTGAGGGGCCCACCCTTTTATCATCATCCCTTTCCCTTTAATTTTGTCCACATAGCCCTCTGGAACCCAATCATCGCCCTCATTCCGCACCACCCATATAAATGGATGCATCGATGCTTCCAACCCAAGTGCCATTTCTCTTAATTGAGTTGTTGAGAAAAGACCCCCACTTCCAAAGGCAACGTACACAACGGAGCCCGATTGTTTTCCATCAAGCCATTTCAAGCACTCATTATCAACCATTGGTTGCTCCCCTCCCCTTACTGAATTATAGGTCACATTTTGGTTGCAAAGTGAAACTGGGCCAATACTCCATGCCCTCCTCCCTACCACTTCACGATAGTGATCGGCATATTTGGGTTCCAGCTCATAGAAGCTGTTCACCACCACACCATAACACTTAGGTTCCACCTCTTCTATCTCGTTATGTATATCCAACATGAATTGCATCGAAGTTCCTGCAAGTTTTTTTAAGTCCATTACTTGAGTTTTCAACATCTCTATTCGATCAGGGAGGCCAGAGAAGACAAAGGACTTGGCCTCATCCATGATTGGATAACATCGCTCAAACGTGTCATTAGCACAACGTGCAAAAAAGTTGGTTCCATGGAAGACAAGTTGTGGAATACCTCTTATGGAAGCAACGTAATATGTCCACGGCAAAAATGCACCAGTGATGATGCAATCGGGGCGGAGATCTCTAAGCACACAATTGAAAGGGTGGCGGAGCGAAGCAAGGGCTTTGAAGTAGTTAATGCGTTGGTCATCAGAGAGGACAAAAATGTGTTTCTCAAACCCCTCGGGGAGGCCAAAGTAAAGTGAAGGAAAGTTGATGATATGGAGATTGATAGAGTCATCGATGGCAGGGCGGATAATAGGGGCGATGGCAGGGGTAGCTAGGATGGTGATGCTTGCCCCGTGTGCAGCAAAGATCTTGGCCATATCAACCAAGGGAAGTATGTGGCCTTGTGCCATGAACGGGAAGAAAAGAATGTGGAGATCCTTGGCTTGGGTGCTCATGAATGAATCAATTGCTATAAAGCTAAAATCTATTGTGTCTTGTTTTGTGAGATTTGGATTTTATAGAAGAAAGTGAAAAAGGAAAAATTACTTTTAAAAGAAATTAGCTGGCAATCTTCTAGAACAATTAATTCCTTTTCAACAGCCACAACATGGAAGAATGATATCCACTTGTTTATGGGGCTTAGAACTTAGAAGGTACAAATTATTGGTATGAATTAAATATTTTTGTCATTTTGTTAATAAATTTTAGAAATAAAGATAAAAAATTAACCCCAAAAAAGATCTAAGTAATTTTTGTGTAAATTTATATATATGATGCCCTCTTATATTTTTGACACATGCTAGTTAAGTGCAACTTTATTACAAAAATATATATTGAAAGACAAAATTATTCTTGATTTTATTAATCAAATAAGCTTATATTATGTTTATGAAAAATTAGGTTGAATGATTAAAATAAAATTAGCACAATCATGCACAAAAAAAGAACACAAGACTTACATATATTATCATTTAATTATGAGGAACAATAAAAATAATTCTCAAATAAAAAAGTATATTACTGGTAATTGGTGTCGGTGATAAATGATATATTTCCTCTTTGGAAAGATTTGATATATTATAGCAAATATAATATTTAATGTGAATGTTGGAAGAGCCTTATTTCATGAGAGTTGCTGTAAAGAGACCATTTATTGTAGAGAGCATATTTAATGTGAATGTTGGAATTAAAGAGCCTTATGTGATGAGAGTTGCTTTTAAGAGACCATTTGTGTGTTTGTCTGATTAAACTCCTTTGAAGAAGTGAGATTAGATATTAAGAAGTCCAACATAAATCCGTGATGCTCACTTCCCCATTTTGATATATATATTATGTGGAGCACTATAGTGTTGGGAAGGGCAAATTATTAGGTTCGGTCATCTGATAGAGAGATACATCCGGATTTCTCTCTGTCTATAATAAAAGCGCAGTCAAAGCGCAGCTGCTACAGTAACTATGCTTTGACTGCTCTTTACTACAGATAGATATTTATTGCTTATATTTTTTTATTTATTTACTCTATTTGTAAGATATATATTTGTAAGATATATATTTTATATATTACTTTATGTACTCTATTTATAAAGAGGAAGTAGAAAAAATTTCAGGCAAGTGTTTAATACAAGAAAGAAAGCTGCAGATTAGGGGTGTCAATTTTGGGTCACAGGTCGGGTTCGGGTCGGAGTCAGAACTGACCCGGGTTCAATCGGGTCAATCATAACCTAACCAGGGTAAGCAAACGGGTCGAAAACACGGACCCAGACCTGACCCGTCGGGACGCGCAGGCGGGCAGACGCGGGGCGGGAGGAGGACTCGCGAGCTAGGAGGACTCGGGCGCTGCAAGTGGCTGCACTGCGGACGCGGGCAGGAGCGCGGCAGACACGGGCGCACGGTGGGTGTGTGGCAGTGAGCACGAGGGCTGGTGCGCGCGTGCTGGCAGGGCGGGCGCGTGCTGGGTCGCGGGTAGCGCTGGCGCGACTCGCGAGCGGGCACGACTAGCGAGCGAGAAGAGCGGGCACGACTAGCAGGGGGCGCGGGCAGCGTCGGGCAAGGTGTGGGCAGCCACGGGTAGCCGGGGCAGCCTCGGGCAGCTCTTTCTAAGCGGGTTTCCGGGTTGACCCGCCAACCCGTCGGGTCAACCCGAACTCGACCCGTTTTTCAAACGGGTGGAATCCGGGAACCCGAACCCGACCCGTTTTGAAATTTGGTAGGGTCCAACCAGAATTTTTCGGGTCGGATTTTCGTGTCGTGTCAAATATTGACACCCCTACTGCACATAGTGAGAAGATTATGAGACTTTAACAAGAATAAATGACACAATAAAGCTGAAGGTTTCTCATCTTTATTTATAAAGTTTATCAATATTGATAGATTGGCATCACCTGATCTTCTACTCTATGCTTAAAAGTCCAACTTCTTGATAGTATTTAACTGAATTATGGATGGTCTCCTTTAGTGTCCTGCACTTCCATCCAATCTTTTTCAATTTTTCTGAACTCAAATCATTTGCTTCGTTCTTATCAGGGATATTGTTAGGGTACTTGAAAGTAGGATACATGTTCTTCAACATATCAATCAAGTCAGTATTTTTCGTCTGATTTAGTGAGCATATATAACGTCCATTTAAATATGTTTAATTTAATTAAAGTTAAATAACTTGTATAATTATAAAATATATTTGGTAAAATCATATATATATATATATATATATATATATATATATATATATATATATATATATATATATATATATATATATATATATATATATATATATATATATATATATATATATTATATTGATGAGACTCATTAAACTGTTAGATAAAAGTGGAAGAATATAATGACTTACAGTGTTTTTAATTCATTGTAGGCTTGACATAAATGGCTTTTCATGAACTGATTATATATATATTTAATAATATATTGATATTTAATATGTCATATAGATGTACAAAATATTTAAATTATATATAAATATATTTTAAAATTCATTTTTATCAAAAGTAAATTTTGACATTTGATTGTCTTAGTGGTGTTCAAATTATATGATTTTAGGCATGTCGTACTCATCTTGATAGGACGCTTGAATTTATTATGAGCATACAATATTTGTAGATTGTTTGATCTTTTGATTAGTGTGCTAAATTTTTTTTTACAGTACTCTTTAAAGTTCCCCATTTAATGCAAACTCCGAGGACCGTTACTACATATTTGAATCCAAGTTTACTTTAGAATAAAGGTTTTAATACTGTTATGGCTATTTTGGGTGTCGTTGTGCCTTCAACCCTAGCATCACAGCGCTACAAAGCATAATGTCGATGCTCTAATTCAAACGTAAGGGACCTCCTTCACTGGCTCCACTTGTCCACTTCCACTCTGAGCATATCCATGTCCATGTCCAGGCAATGAGCATTCAGACATTCGGTGCTCATAATAAATGTAGTTACAACTTTATTTTGTCACTCTATAGCACGGTCCAACCTATCTCCTCCCACACGAAATACATTACAGAGTAGCTTGTGTTCCGATCATCTTGTCAGTCTTTTGCTTACTATTTTCACCACTTTTCTTATAGTTCTGTCTAGACTATTTTGCTAGTTTATTACTCATTATTTAAGTAATCATGTAAGCAAATTTTACCATATTTTAAGATGTTATTAACAATGCTTCAATATCAGATTCAAAATTCTTTCCTTTCGGATCTTAAATACAAAACAAATCCTTCAAACAAAATTAGCAAATACAAAATAAATTCTTTCCTTTCGGAACATTTTTCTTTCTTCTCTCTTTATTATATTTTCAGTTGATTCTTTTTTTTCCTTTCAGTTTCTAACAAATATTCATTCATGTACAATCAGATCAATTTGACATCCAAAGCAGATTAATTACACTAAAAAAATAAACAACAAGAAAAATATTATTATATTTCTATAATCAGTATTTACATTTTGCAATAATAGTTTAAAATAGTATGTACAATAGACATTACAAGCTACAAAATGAATATATTTAACTTAAAAACTTAAAATAAAATCAAATCCATCAATATTTTATGTTAAAATTAGATAATTTGTGGCGTATTGGATTCGACTCTTGACGGGACACTTGATTTGAATATGAGTATACGAGATTTGAAGGTTGTTTGTTCTTTTAATTAGTGTGCTAAAATTTTTTAATTATGAAACTTTGGAAAAGATGATCCTCATCTTCATTAAACTCTTTAAACTTCCTCATCTTTAGCAAACTCCAAATATTTTATATATCATGTTCAAAAAGGAAAGAATTTATTTTGTATATACTACAGATTTTATATATCATGTTCACTATTTGGCTACTTTGTCCAAAGAGCTGCCTTTTTAGATAATAATGCCCTTTATTATAAAGGATGTCATTTTCTTTAGAGTAGAAAACACCTAATCATTGATGGCAATCAACAATGGATCCTCACCAACACCGTACTTCATAATACCACTTTTCTAGATCTTCTTATGGCGATGTAATGATCCTAGCTACGAAGGTCATTGCCTTTCTCGTCATGGCTATGGATGGGGAACCATGCAATTTTTTTCTTTTAGTAGCAAATCATTTTATTTCCCTACTTTGCTCCACTTTATAGCCACTCAAAATGAAAGGTGTAACCCGAAAAATCTAACCGACATCTAGGGTTCATCATTGCCCCTACACATAGCATTCATTGACTCATCTTCCTAGCAAGAGAGATCTCAACTATCCCAAGAACTCCTATGGACTATTAGTTGCCTTAAGAAGCCTCTATGGAATTGCAATTACATTTTGACATTACTCTAAACCCCTAACATATAAATCAATTACATTTTGACATTACTCATGTCATCTTATTATGGACATTGCAAATTGGTGAATAATATGCCATGATCTAAAGGCTTATGTTGGGGGTTCTTTTTTGACTATATATATATATATATATATATATATATATATATATATATATATATATATATATATATATATATATATATATATATATATATATATATATATATATATTGTTGCGGGCTAGAATATATGCGGCGGTAGAGTTAGAAAGTTTTCATCTGAGCGTTGTACGAATATCTAGCACACACAAACAGAAGATAAAAGAACACCAAGATTTTTACGTGGAAAACCGGGAAGAAGGAAAAAACCACGGGGGCCACGCATAGTTGAAATAATTCCACTAGTGTTTGTTTGAAATACAAAGTCCGATTCGTCTCACAAGGTGAGACAATCTGTCTACAAATCAGCTTCTAACAAAGTTATAAAGTTATGCAAAATCCCTCTGTTTCCCGAAAATCCGGCAGAGTTTCGAAGAGCTCCGGCGGTGGTCGAGAAAGAGATCGAGGATTCTCCCTTTCCCCTTTCTCTTCTTCTTTCCTTATTCTTCTCCCTCTTCACTTGAGTCCCCTTTGTAAAGAATGAGGACTCTATTTATAGTTTTTCGGGAGTGGCATAGCTCGTAAATAGTCGTGAGATCAGGGGCGAATAGGGAGTGGTCGAATGGACGGCGGCCAATATTGAATCCTACGATCGTGTACCATTCGTTGGTTATTTGAAGGCCTTAGTGATGTTGGAATTCAGTGATCTTAAGCTCGTTGGATTCTTCTCATCGAGCCGTTCGATTCGAGTATAAGCTCGTTAAAATCGGAGATCGTTTGATAGCTTAAATTGTGATTCAAAGCTTCCAACAGTTCTTCGAGTCTTTGATTCGGACCCATTTGAGCTCGGATTGGGTCGAATTTGGTGTCATTGGGTTCGTGTTTTCGAGACGCTCAGTTTGACTATAAGCTCGCTGAAATCGGAGTTCAAATGCTCCTGAATTTAATCTTTGAAGTTTTCAACTTGCTTTTTGCCTTGAGATTCGTGCCCGATCAAGATAAATTTGTGATGACTTATCATATATATATATAATAATAATAATAATAATAATAATAAATATTAAATATGTTAAGTCATTTTTCAAATGATTTTTATGTAAAAATAAAACAAAATTAAATTAAACTAAGCCTAAACGAGGCTTGAAAATTTTGTGTAAATATTTTCAAAAAAGTATGGTATAATTAAATTGACTATCTTTCTAATTTTTTTACTCAAGCTTGAATTGTATAATGATTTTTATTTAAATTAGAAAGAATTATTTCAAAGATCACCAATTTAATAATAATTATAACTCATTAATTAAATGAACTCATTTCTTCAGAGAAAAAACTACAACTCCCAAAAATATTTGAGAACCATTTAAATAAGATGATTATTTAAAACTTCAAATGAGATGAAAACATTTAACTAGGCATTCATTTTGAAAAAAAAAAAAAAAATCAGAGCTAAGCTCTACACATGCTTCTTTCGTTCCATTAGTTCATGCATCAAATTTCCAATCTCCTCATAAGATGACCCTCCCTTATCCATAGCTCTTTTCGCCATCTTGCCAAGCTCCTTCGCCCTACTCCTTCTCTCCTCAGCCTCTATTCCATCCCCCATCAACATTCTAACAGCTTCAGTAACTGCTGCAGCCTCCACAATCGGTCTCATCTTTGCATTAGAAGTGTACACTTTTGAGCCTACCATTACCCCAACCTTCAATATATCTACCAAAAGCTTTTCATTATAGAATTGATCTGCATGTAATGGCCATGTCACCATCGACAACCCAGCACTAATCCCTTCTAAAGTAGAATTCCACCCACAATGAGTCACAAATCCTCCAATCGCATCATGATTTAGTATCAATAGTTGTGGAGCCCATCCTTTTATCACCATCCCTACGTCTTTAATTCTCCCTTCATAACCCTCTGGAATCCAATCATTGCCCTTATCTCGCACCACCCAAACAAATGAATGCATTGATGCCTCGAGACCAAGTGCTATTTCTCTCAATTGTTCTACCGACAAAAAGCTCCCACTTCCAAAGCAGATGTACACAACCGAGCCTACTGATCTTTTTTCAAGCCATTTCAAGCACTCATTAACAGATGATGGATATTCCCCACCTCTTGTTGACTTGTTGATCACCTCCTTGTTGCATAGAGAAACTGGGCCAACATTCCATGCCCTTCCCTTCATCTTGCAGTAACGATCCGCATATTCAGACTCAAGCTCATAGAAACTATTCATCAATGTGCCATAGTTCTTGGATTCCACCTCTTTCCCCTCCTTAATTGTTTTCATGATGATCTCATTTCGCGTTATTGGTAAGTTTTTGTGGTCCGGGACTTGTGTTTTTAACATCTCTATTCGATGTGGGAGGTCGGGCAGGACAAAGGACTCGACATTGTCCGTTAGTAGGTTGCGCCGCTTGAAAGCACTTCTGGCGCAGACCGCAAAGTTGCTGTAGCCATGAAAGACAAGCCTACAAATACCTCTCGTGATTGCAACATGGTATGTCCATGGAAAGAATACGTCAGTAATGACACAGTCGGGACTGAGATCTCTTAGCACAGAGTCAAAAGGGTGGCAGAGCGAAGACATAGCTTTCAAGAAGTTAATGTGTTGGTCTTCAGAATGAATCAAGGATTCATTCTCGCACCCGTCGGGGAGGCCGAATTCGGCAACAGGAAAGGCGATGATGTGGAGATGAACAGAGTCATCAATATTGGGGCGGATAATGGTGGCATTAACGGGAGTAGTGAGGATGGTGACGCGGGCACCACGAGCGGCGAAGATCTTGGCCATATCGACCATAGGGAGCATGTGGCCTTGAGACATGAAAGGGAAGAAAAGCATATGGAGATGATCGGCTTTAGAGTCCATAGCTGGGCAATGGCTCGAGAGCAAGATTCTATGGGTCTTGGATGGTGGGAAGCTCATATTGTAATGAATGTGATTCCATAACCAAATTACTTCCATTTACGAAGTTTTCGTCATTGCTAACGGAACTTTGCAACTGATGGAGGAATAAAAGGACAAAGTCTAGCAGTAATTTAGGGCTTTTTCATTTCCATTATTTATTTCTTTAAATAAATTGTATATATATATATATATATATATATATAAATTTATCAGTGGTATATATAAAAAGTAAATACAAAATGTTTAAAATTTCTTATATTTAATTTGTGATGAAAAAAATATTAAATATTTATTGAAGAAATATTCCAGAAAGTATATTTAATATGCATTTAGTCATTAACAACACAATAATAAGCCTTTTTATGTTTGATTACTTGCTCTTAATATGAAGATTCAACAAGAAACTGCGAGTGTATTATCTTAGCATTTTTTAAAGAACCAGCACACACTATAGAACTTTTATGTGAAAATGGCATAACCGTGTGCATGATCTAAATAAAATAATTAGTCTAATGGTTGTAGTTGGCAACGATGGTATTCTTGAATGATGGAGATCGAAAAATCATAGTCTAGTGATGAAGGTCGAAGAACCATAATAAATTGGTGTCGATCAAACAATGGTTTGGTAACAGTGTTCATGTGGTGGTTTAACGATTACTGTCGGTCAGTGCATCAATAATGTATATCAGACAATTATCTGCTATGGTTGTTTAGTAATGTACTAATAGTGAAGGTCAGGGGCTAATCATCTTCAAACCACCTTTTTATATATTTTTAACAGTGGCAATCTTCATAAATATAGAGCCAAAAATTCAAAGTACTTATTAAGGCATTTTGATGATTGAAAATTTATTATATGATTTGCGAGATCATTTATTATTAGTGATATTATTGCATTGACGTCTAACTTAAATTGTGGCTCTACAGCAAAGAGTCAAAGTTAGTGCTGATTATGTACAGCAATCTTATAAGCGATAGTGTACATTGACATTGCTATGGCCAAGAGATAACGGCAGAGGACTTTAGCTCAAACAATTATAATTGGACGGCTATAGTTTAATGACTATAGTCGATAATGATGATCAGATGATTATCCTTGACTGATAGAAATTAGAAGATCATAATCTAGCGAAGAAGGCCAGAGGACGATAATCAATTTATGTACTAATATTCATTTGTTAGTTTTACGAAGACTATTGAGCGGTTGCTTGATAATAGAGACCAAGCAGTTGTTTAATAATTGTGGTTTGATAGTGAAGATCGAGGGTGGTGGTTCAGACGGAGGCGGTTAAATATTTAAATATGTTTAATTTGATCAAATTAAATAACTTGTATAATTTCAAAATATATGTTGTCATATCATTTTATATTTTTAAAATTGATAAGACCTAATAAAAGTGGCATTTCCACGGAGTGCGCTGTAATTGGATGTATGCATGACTTAAATGGAGTTTTATAATGTGAGACAGTGAGATGTTTAAAATGAGGGATGGATGTAAAAAAATATTAGTTATATTTAAATATATATTACTAATAAATCAAAGTGACGGGTAAAAAGTGATGACTTTGTTTATTAAGCCAACAGTTAATGACTATCGATTATTGATTACCCAAAAATATTGTGATAGCTAGAAATTCTTACTTGTTTATTGTGACTACTGAAATGCATGTTATTGTGATATTGTTCATATTATAAGACCTAATATAATGTGAGACAGTGAGATGTTTAAAATGATGGATGGATGTAAAAAAAATATTAGTTATATATAAATATATATTAGAATCCATTTTATCAAATATAATTTTTAAATATTTTTATGCAAATTAATAAAGAAAAATATTTTTTTATAAGACGAATGTAACGACATAAAAAGTATTTTATTAGAGTTCAAATAGACTTGAATATATGTGAAAATTTCCTTAAGGGGAGATCAATGACTAAGGAGTTCAATATAAATCTTGGTGCTAACGTAAAGAGTCATAGTTAGAGTTGATGGTGTATATCGATCTTATAAGTGATAGTGTTTATTGGCATTGTAAGTGATGGTAGGTTACAAAATAAGCAGGCATTGGTGTAGTCGGATGATAATAGTTAATAGACAATAGGTCAAAGTGACGGGTAAAAAGTGATGATTTTGTTTATTAAGCCAACAATTAATGACTATCGATTATTGATTACCCAAAAATATTGTGATAGCTAGAAATTCTTACTTGTTTATTGTGACTACTGAAATGCATGTTATTGTGATATTGTTCATATTATTGTACGAATTTATTATTACTGCATGAATTTACTATTACTGTATAAATTTATTGCTCAATCTACAAGACTATTAATGTTACTGTTAAGGACATCGATATTGCTTGATATTACTAATTCATTGAACTGATACTAAGCATGTGACATATTGAGCATGTAAGATACTGATTTAATACTGATATTCTAATTTTGGGTGTCTAAATAATGTTAAAATTAGATGACTTTGAGCTTATTGGAGACGAGACACTTACTTTGGATATGAGTATAGATTTGGAGGTTGTATGTTTTTTTAATTAATGGAAATTTTAAAATCATGCCAGCTCACTCATTTTTTAAGTTTTAAAAAACTGAACCGCAAAAGCTCTCAAATATTTAGGGTTTTGATGAATAGAAAATTTAGTAGCTGCCGAGGAAAAAAACGAAGCAGATGATGAAGATTGGTTTGGAGGAGTTCGCGTTCTCTGCAAAACCATCGAAAAAGAAGAAAAGTTTAATAGTAAGGTATATTTTACTCATACACTAATTTCTTTTCAATGAATAAAATAAGGCAATAAATGTTTTGCTGAACTTGGTTTTTCAACAGAAAAATCAGTCATGAAAATGTGTTCATCTTCAAGGCATATCAACTTCTCAAACAAGCTCAAATATCTCAACAAGGGATTTATAAACAAGGAACTAATGATTATGTATAATTTTTATGATGTTTTATTAATATTCATTTAGAACATATTGTTAAAAAATTTATATGTCGAATGCCGCAATAAAACATGCATGTATTTTGGTGGTACTCATTTCAATGGTGGTTTAAGGATCATAGACGACAGGCAATAGATGTTGAATTATCGTAATAGCATACCGATGAATGCTTGAAGGTGACAATCGGAACAATGGTTTGGAAGTGGTGTTTGGGTGGTACCCAGGAATGCTTAGACACTCAAACCTCTCATAAATCTCAAGTCAAAATTCAAGCTCTAGCTCTTAGGTTTTTCTTCCGTTCTTCATGTAGAGAGTGATGGCTTATTTATATACTTTTGAGAGTGGCGTGACTCCTAAATATGGAGAAAATCCAAAACACTCCATCGGGCACATATTGATTCCCTCAAATATAAGGCATTTATTTGACATTTAAGTATCTTAATGATGTCGAAATTAAGCAATTTTGTGCTCGTTGGATTCCTCTCATCAAGGGCAAATTATTACATCCGGTGTCTGGATTCGTCCGGACACCAGTGAATTGGGTGTCCAGACTTCCGGTGACCGGACGTGATAATTCGCCCTCATCAAGACACTTGATTCAACTATAAACATGCTAAATTTGAATGTCATTTGGTCATCCAATCAATGTTGAAAAGTTTTTAATTACACTTCAATCCTTTAATTTGGGCTCATTTGGGTTCAAAATTGACCATTTTTTTATGTCTTTGGATTTGCCTCGTCGAGATGTTCAGTTCAACTATAAGTTTATTGAACTCAAAGTCAAATGATCCTAATTTAATTTTAGAAGCCTATTTATGCCCGATCAGGATGATTTTCAATGATATATCAATTCTCAGAGATTTAATTAGATCAGATGAAGCTCCCATAATCATAAAGGTAAAATTTGATATAAAGAATATGCCCCTACACACAAAATATGAAAAGAAAATAATTTGTAGAACTTCATATTTCATGAATAAGAAGCCTATTTAATTATAAGAATTTTTGTAACAAACTAAATTAGTTGCTAGTTGAATGTTAGCAAGGAAAATACATGTAGTTGTTTTTATTTATTTACTTTATTTTATGATGAATGTGCCAAAGGAATATTGTCAATGAATATGTAATAAATCATTGTAGCTAAATAGAGTGATAAATTATTGGCAAAAGAATGCATGGAACCTATTTTGGATGCTAAAACCAAACCAATGTTCCGATTGTCACCTTCAAGTATCGTTGTATTTATTCATTTTAAAACTTTTTGTGCTTTTATACAACTGTATATTAGAACAAAATATATTAAAAATATTTTTTTTTTTTTGAAAATGCACTATATATTGCTAAGTTCCGTTGCTATTTATTTATTTTAAATTTTTTGTGTTTTTTCACAACTGTTTATTAGAAAATTATATTAAAATAAAATACTTTTAAAAAATGTTATACTGTAAGAATATACAATTCAACTTTTTTATAGAAAGAGATTTTCTGTATAATGTGATTAAAACTGAAATAAAATACTTTTGAGGTGCCATGACACATATTTTCGGACGTCTAGATTTTCGATGTCCGAAAATAGTGCCGCAACTGATATATCATCAAACTTTTATCTTGATCAAGCACGAATCTCAAAGCAAAATCAAGTTGGAATTTTAAAAATTAAACCAGAGACCATTCGAACTCTGATTTTAGTAAACTTATAGTCGAACTGAACGTCTCAAAAATACGAACCCAATGACACCAAATTCGACTCAATTCGAGGCCAAATGGGTCCAAATCAAGCACCTGAATCATTGTTGGAAGGTTAAAACCACAATATGGATTACTAATCGGTTTCCAAATGTGACATGCTTATAGTCGAATCGAGTGGCTCGACGAGACAAATCCATCAAGTCCAAGATCATGGAATTCTGACATCATCAAGACCTTCAAATGCCTAATAAATGGTCTATGACCAAAGGATTCAACATTGGTCGTCCATTCAAACCACTCTCAATTTATCCCTGATCTTCCTCCAATTTACTGGTCATGTCATTCTCAGAAAACTATAAATAGACCCCTCATTTCTGTTGAAAGGGGGACCGAAGCAAGAGGAGAAGAAGAGAAGAAAAAGAGATATCATAATAGAAGAAAAAAAGGAAGAGAAGGAAGAGACTCCTCCTCGACCACCGTCGGCCTTTCAGACGGTAACCTACCGACATCTGAGTTTTGCCTGAATGCCATCTAATGTTGAAGCTCTGTCCGGCTGCCGACTGACGTTAGACTTCTACTCGTCGTCGGACTTTCGCCGAACGCTATCTGCCGTTGAACTTATGTCCATCGCTGGACTTCTACCCATCGTCGAACTTTCTACAGACTTCTATCAAACGTTGTACTTCTGTCCATCACTGAACTTCTACCTGACACCATCCTTCCGACCTCCATCATCACAAAATAATCTTTTTGACCTTCATCACTTGCCGACTACGATCATTCTGACTCACGTCGCCCACAGGCTACGGTCCTTCTGACCAAACAAACACATCAACAATTATTCTTCATGTTTCCACTATGTAACACATTCTGTATGACGTATATTTGTTACATTAAGCGAATGCCTTCCCCCTAATGAAGGGTCACATTTTTAATCAACTACATTTTAGGACCAATAAGCAGTCATAAATGGCTAATCTACTTAATAGAACTAAGAAATTTATTTCAAGTGTCAACTGCAATAAAAGGTATATAATTCATTATTAAAAAACCATCTCATTAATTATCATAAAATTAATTAATTAAAGGTATTATTTACCTTTAGTCGAAAGTTTATACAAATAAGCAGAATTAAAATGCACTATAAATAAATTCTATGGGTTGGAAAGCGATTAATAAAATACAAAAGGATTACAACAAAAGTATATATTAACAATAAAACTCTTTAATAAAAAAATTAGTATTATAAATAACACCGACTCCACAATCGATCATTAAACATTAAATTTAATTATATTACAACACAAATAATAACATGAAGAATTCAATAATTTATATCTGCAGAATTCATCAAGAAATTTATATTAATACTTATTTTCTTATTAAATAAAAGGGTTAAGGGGAAAAAATTTGAACGAAAGCCAAAAAAAAAAAAAAACAATTTTAATAAAGCAAGTGAAATTAAGGCTTCGTTTGAGACAGCTTTTTTATTGCTTTCTAAAACGGAGTTTTAGTACAAAATTTTTTACGGAGTTTTAGTACAAATTTTTTTAATTTTGTACTAAAACTCTGTTTTAGAAAGCAATAAAAAAGCCGTCCCAAACAAAGCCTAAGACTTTATTTGGGACGATTTTTTTAATGCTTTCTAAAGCAACTTTTTTGTTAAAAAATTTTAAATTCAAAAAAATTTTATACTAAAAAGCTAATTTAGAAAACAGTAAGAAAACTTTCTCAAACAAAGCTCTAAGATGTTACCAATATCCTCAGTACGTAATAGTGATATAATGAGATCAGGTACTAAAACAATCCTCGAATGAAAGATAAGCTATTAATATAAAGACAATTGACTAAGCCATGTTGGGGGCTATTGTGGATAATCAAGATCACATTGAAGGCTACAAATAGATTGATTACTAATGGTGGTTGTATTGGCCGTCCTATACAGGCTGAGAAAACACGATTTAAAGGTTGGAACAAGAGGTGAAGAAAGGTCATGGATGCTATTAAAGATGATAAGCTCAATTAATCCGTAGGGATAAGATTACATGACATACAAATAGTGGGATTGTGGTGTAGAAAAGTCATGAAGTGTAATGAAGATTTTCAAAGCATTAATTGGAAGATCAAATGATCTCTAAATCTATATTAAAAAAATATAAATATTGCATGCCTTAGTCTAGTCAATCATTTTGACGAGACAAATCCAAGGAGTACAAGACCACTCAATTCCAACATTATTAAGACACTTAAATATTGAATAAATATGTTATGATCAAGAGAATAAATACATATTATTAAGTGAAGATTTCGGAAATTCATAATATTTACTGATTGTTAGTTGCTCACCAACAATGATCCTTCGACCTTCGTCGCTCAACTATGCGAAGATGATGGAGGTCGGGGGAAAGTATGATGGTGTTTGTTCAAAGTTTGTCAAGCAAGGATCTGATGTGATGATCGAGCAGTGGTGCCTTGTGGAGCTGTGAGATTCTTGAAGTATCTTAGCTATCTTAAATTTCAAGCCAATTTGTAACCCTTCCCCCCACTGGAAAGTGAAGGTTAATTTTTATATTTTTTACAGTAGCATGTCTCAAAATATTGATAAGCTAGTTCTCTTACACTTCAACAATCACTTCTAACCCCCACCATTTAGTTGATTTTTTCAATTTTTGACTATTTTGAATTTATAATACTTTTTCATCCACATCTTCAAATATATATACCCCCTTACGTAGGGAGGAAATTAGTTCCTCCTCTTATTGAGGCTTTAATTTTTCTCTTAAGAGTAGCTTTTCACTTTCTTATATATAAGTGATACATAATGCTTCTTTCGTAGACTTCAATAAAATACTATCCTAGATAGACTGTGCATATACCTCTTACAAGCTACAGTGCTCCTCCTTCAAGAGTTACAAATTATTATTTATGGATGGAGTTATAGAAGATATTCACATCTCTTATTCTTTCTAATAAGTTTTTGGCTCCGCCTCCTAAAATAGACTTGATACTATCTTTTATAGGCAATGCTTAATTCCCTCTTCATAGGCTCTAATAAATTATTGTCCCTAATGTGAGTGAGCATTTGCCTTTTCTTACTTTAATGTTCATCAACTAAGAGTATCAAATCACTATATAGCAGAGTTATGAGTGTTACTCATGTTTTTTAATATCTGAGTCATAGCTCTAGCTCCAGTTTCATCTTAAAAAAAATATTTGTCTCTATATTTTGCGAGATTATGATATGAAAAAATTTCATCCTGTTTTGAAGCTCCAGTTTCTACTAATAGGGAGGCGATTATTAACAAAATTTAAGGTAGTTCGTCCAAGAGATGACTTAAAAAAGTACTCCACTTTATTGAGATTGACATTCAGCTTGGTTTTGACATTTGGTATTAATATTGGTGATACCAAGCACAAACGTTTTGAATTTAACCATTTAAAAACTTGCATCCTTGTATCAAATCATAAGATGGCTTCAAAATGTATATTCACATTCAATTTGTATTTAGTAATGAACTATTCAACTTTATATAAATGTATTTTAGATTTTTTAGAAGTTTGTATGTACATAAAATCTTCATGATATTGATTCAATTGGAGCATAAAGATCTCAATTTTTTAAGACCACCATATATATTTTGAGATTTAAAAATAATAGATAAATCATAAACCTTATGAGTTTTTTAGATTACAAGATAAAACTGTATCTTTTGAGACTTATATGTCATTTGCGATATTTGGAGAATTGATGAAATCTATAAAACTTATGTCATATATGTTTTTAAAGAATCAGAGAAACTTGAACATTTTATGGCTTTTAATCATCTAATCCTTTTGGAATATTTTTGTCTTATAAGGCTTATATTTTATGGTATTTTTGAGAAATCTTATATATTCTGAGGTTTATGTTTTTTAAGCTTTTGGGATGATCATACGAAATTTGTAATCAATTTATAATATTTTATTTTCTCTTTTTTCATCCCACCAAAATGTTATAATTCAACAAATATTCCCCATGTTATTAAAAATATGATGATTTATCTATTATATTTATCAACTCCATCACTTTATATATGATTGTGCATATAGGAAAATATAATAAGCTGTTTTTGTTTTGAAAAAAAAAAATCTTATAAAGAGTGTAAAAATCAAGAAACAATGATACAATGAAATATTGTGCAAAATTTTTCATAAAAAAAAAAAAATCATACAATTATAGTGAAGACCAAAAAAAAAAAAAAAAATCTATACCTAAACAAATTTTATAGACTTCAACACTTTAATAAGATCAAATACAAAGACAATTACATTAAAGACTCATGCCTCATCTATGATTTCTGTAAGGTCCTGAGAAACATTACATTGAGGCAGATAATTAGTGATTGAGACTTCGTTCGGGACGGCTTTCTTACTGCTTTCTAAAACAAATTTTCTGCATAAAAATTTTAAAGTAGAAATTTTTGTATTAAAAAGCTGCTTTAAAAAACATTAAGAAAGCCGCCCAAAAAAAAACTTAGGAGTCCTAAAAATTTACATATGCAAGCCCAAGTCAATTGAAGGCATGCATCTTCTTCAACTAAGCCATCTTGTCCATATTCAGAGAGAAAAGTTAATTGAAAAATGGCCTTTGAGGATGATTACACAAAGCTTGCACTTGTCTAACATTGATCAGAATCAGATTAAGTTGCCATCTTCACCCAAGTTCAAATACCTATCCTGGATTTGAACGCATGTAATCCTTCTTCTTATCAAGCTTTCTCTTTTAGCATTCACTAGATGGCTCAAGTGAAGAAGATATGTTCGACATATTAGGGTCGATAGAGGCACAACTATCAACACTTGATTGCATAGAATCCTCCTCGAAAAACATTTTTTGCTTAGCTTAACTCTCTGAGTATGCACTAGATAGCTCAAATGAAGAAGACTACCCCTAAAATGCCATTTTTATCTTAAGTTTTCTCTCTAAAGACCCTCCACAACATTTTTTTTCACTGAAACCTTTCTCAAAGAATTGTGGGCTACTTTGTTGTGAAGGCTGAGGTTTCCTATAGCCTTCTGGAAAAACAAATGAAGGGAGCTGCTTTCTTAGAACATGGGAAATAAAGAAGTCCATACCCGGTCTCCACGACCTATACATGTTCACCCGTTCTTTAAATTCTTCTATAGTTTCTCGTAGGTCAAATTGTTGTTCTTCTTCAACCTTGAACCCTTCTTTTCTCCGTAATCCCAGGAAAAAAAATCTATGTGGACGCTGCTTAGAAGAATCAATATACTCAGTAGGATCTGGGTGGCATTGCAACATCCCATTTGTATCCCACTCAATCTGAAAGAAAATAATAAAAATAATAGTAAATGTTAAACTTTCCAAATAATATTTTTTTTTTATGAAATAATGAAATAACACACAAAAAAAATCAAACTAGGAATTCATAAAGAAAAAAATTTACCAGAAGAGTCAAAAGCCTCAAACGAGATTCCACCCAGCCTTTCAAAATACGCAGATCATTAGCATCATTGGCAACTATGAAAACCTTAAGAAAATTCTTGTATGAATCAAAAAATTGGTAAGGTTCAAATAATGCACTCCAACTGGCCTTATTCTGATCAATCTCCTGGAAGTAGTGAATAAAGTTAGAAAGATAGACTTCTGAAAAAAAAAAAAAATCATATAGTTTAGAGACATGATTACCTCACAAATTTTGTTGCCAAACTGGAACTGCTCATTCATAACTCTGAGGGTACTTTTTGATACATTATAACTAGAATTCACGCTTGGATATGCTGGAGTAATGATTGGCATTTGATGAGTTTTATCATTTTGATTCTTGCATGGATTCCAAACAAGAAAGCCTAGTTTATTATCCACTATTGAACACAACATGATAGGATTTGGCCAACGCCATTGTGAATAGACTTTGAAGAAATGAATGACCAACATACTAGGTGAAGCATTTGGAAACAATTGGCAGACATGAGCTACAAGTAAAGCCCAGCTAATACCCCCAAGAAATCCGATAACCTAGCATGATAGAGGTAAACAATGGTGTAATGTTTAGCACATTACGGTAAAATAATAATAAAAACCAATGCTAACAAGACTTACATTTGAGTATACACAGCGAGTCTTAGCCCAAAGCTTTATGCATCTTAGAGTTATTCGAAAATTCTAAAAGATCAAAAACATATGTAAAATCAATCAGTTTAATTTTATATATAACCCAAAGAAATAAAGCAAGATAAGAAATAACAACCACTGTATTGACCTCAACATTAGGAACAAGTTCAAGTATCTGATCAGCATCCCTACAAGCATTAAGGCTTCGAACAGTACATCCATCAACATTATTTAACGACATCGAAACATTGGATATATCCAAATCCTACATAGAAATATTAAGAGAGTAAAGAGTTGATAATTTCATGAAAATGTTATTCACATCAAATTTAGGCTTCTTTTGGGATGACTTCCTTACTGTTTGTACTAGAAAGGTTGCCAAAAAAAAGGATAAAGATTCTCATAAGCTAAGCTCATGAACCTTGTAATATCTACATGAATGACAAAACAAAATCTACAAAGACTTACTTCTGGAACTATGAGTACTGATATACTTGCATATAGAAGGTCAACAGATATCCCATTAAACTTAAATTTCATAACTGGAACATGAGCTTTAGGAATAGCTTGAAGCTCACTGACTTCTTCTCTTTTAGCCAGAATGTCATGTAAAATGACGAAAAAGTCCTCCTGCACGCGTCAAATAGCTAGTTATACCAAGTTCACCTAGACAAGCTAGCTAGGTATAAAATCTCAATCACATGAGCAATTATTAACCTCTCTATTGACATATGAAGGGCCAACACATAATGTGTCAATATCAGCTCCAGGTCCATTAACCTGTTTCACCAACAATTAATAGACATTCAATTATATTGAATTTTTTTTTTTAAAACCAAATCATGCATATACATTCATCAGACCTCAAAATGCCCCACTTTGTTAAGGTGGAACTAGATAAAAGATTTAGGCTCTGTTTGGGATGGCTTTCTATAAAATTTTTACTTGAAAGCTGTATTAACGAACAGTAAGAAAGCCGTTCCAAACAAAACCTTAAGAACATCTTCATTAGGAGTGTCAAAATCGGGTTACGGGTCGGGTTCGGGTCGGGTCAAACTGACATGGGGTTCAAACGGGTCGACCCTAACCTGACCCGGTTAGGTAAACGGGTCGGAAATGCCAACCCGAACCCGACCCGGCAGGTTGTCGGGTTGACCCGACCCGACCTAGAATTGGGGTTCTGCTGGCGCCGGAACGGCGGCGGGCGGACGGTGGATGCGGGGCAGTTGTGCGAGGCAGCGGGTGCAGCGGGCAGGCGGGCGTGGGGCAACGCGCGCATGTCAGCGAGCTCAAGCAACGCGCGCGGGGCAGCCGGCTCGGGCAGTGCGGGCGGGGGCAGCGCGCGCAAGGGCAGCGCGCGCGGGGCAACGGGCTCGGGCAGCGCTAGCGAGGGTAGCGGGCTCGGTGAGCGCGGGCGCGGGCAGCGGATGGAAAATCCTAATTTTTTTTAAAATAAACGGGTTTTCGGGTTGACCCAGCAACCCGCCGGGTCAACCCGAACCCGACCCGTTTTTCAAACGGTTTTCGTGTCATGTCAAATATTGACACCCCTAATCTTCATGTTGACATTTCATTTTTAGATAATATAGATACCACGCTCATTGAGGGAATTCTAAAAATAAATTAGAAATTAGAATTATGTGAGAAGATTTTCTCACCCCTAACCGCTGAGAACCAATTGTAAAAATGATGGCATTTGCTTGTTCAACCATTTGATTATTGTATCCTCGTTGATCTGTTAATTGCTTCACCCAATTTTTAACAATCTGAAGGAAATATTGATAAAGATAGTAAATATCTAATTAGATGACTAACAAACAAGATGGTTATAAAAATTAAAAAAGTTTACATTTATTTAATTAGAAATATGAATATAAATTAACAACAACATATTACTCTTCAAGAAATAAGATATTAATTCTTCTACCTCATTCATCTCATTGTGTTATGTGAGGCTTTAATTTTATCTTGTCTTCCTTTTGAATAAATTCCATCATTAGTAATCTTTATATTAATCAGTTTTATTTAGCTTTGATTGGCGCTTATTAAGTTAGAATATGAACATAAAATATAAAGTAGAAAAAAAATACTTGATCCAACTGTCTTGGAACTTCCTCTCTTCTCATTTCTTCTTCCCTGCTTCCATAAACTCCAGCCTCGGCCAAGAACTTCATCAAGAAGGCCAAATCAGAAGGCGCATTAGATGAACAAACAGATAAGCAAAGAATAAAGATAAAGAAGAATAAGATCACTTTATTTAATTCAACGTCTCTCTGAAGATCATCTCGATTCGGCCCTGCATTGGAAATTGGCTTTGCCATACCATACTGATTTGAGTTTTGTGACACAAAGCTTCCATCAACCAAACAATCCATCCTTAAGTTGCAAAAATGACTCAAACTTGACGAGAGACAAATGCCACCAATGCGAAGAGCTTAAATATACGAAGGGAATCTGAATAGATATTAGTAGGACAAAGGACAGATGGATGAGAGAAAAACAAGGGAGAAAGGGAGGTGGAGGTAGCCGTTAAGGAGGTAGTTTTAGGAAGAAATATTCTAACCATCATTTTAAATTCTACCTTTCTAATTTAAGCTAATACTTAAATTTAGAAAATGAAAGAAAATGTTGATTTATAGTCATTGATAAAAGTTGGTGGTTTAAATATAGAAAAACAAACAAAATGAACGAAAGGGAAAAACAGAAAATATTGTGGTCGTTTAGAATCCAAACGAATGAATGATAGAGAAGTAAGGGATGAAATGTTCTAATAATCAATTTAAATTCTGGCTTTCTAATTTAGGCTGATACTTAAATTTATAAATTTAAAGAAAATGTAGATTCCAAAAGATAAAATAATCCTTCAATTAATATATTAAATTTTCTAAATTTAATTTGAGCTCATTTGAATCTTGCCACTTTTAATAATATTCTTGATAAGTTAAAAAAAAAAAATTCTCTTTGGTCATGCACGAATCTTGATGTAAATTTGAATCGAAAGCTTTCAAAATTAAAGTTGGGATCATATGAACTCTAACTTTAGCAAACTCATATTCAAATTGAGCTTCTAATTAATATGAACCCAACGACATCAAAATCGGTCTAATTCGAGTACAAATGGGTCCAAATCAAAGGACCAAAGAATATTTGGAAGCTTCAAAGTATTAATTGGATGACCTAATAATATCCAAATATGACATTCTTACAGTTGAATCAAGCTGCTCGGCGAGACAAATCCAATGAGCCCAAGATCTATCAATTCTGAAGTTCACATTACTTAAATGCAAAATGAATGTTCTTTTATCAGAAAGATCAACAAGGATTATCTGATAAAGCACTCAAGATTTTTTTCACTTTTATGGGGCATGCCACTCTTTTTTTTTTTTGTGGGGGGGGGGGGGGGGGGGGGGGGGGGGGGGGAGGGGGGTTGCTCTGAGATTTTTAGAAGCTTGGATATTGGTTTAGAGATCAAGAGAGTTATAAGGCTTGAATATCCAAGAGCTCCACCTCAACACCACTATCGGTGAACTCTCATCGCCCAACCACCATTATTGAACATCCGCACTACAATCATCGTCAAACCATCATCTAGCAATCACCGTCACACGCCGACTATGGTCCATTGACCTCCCTCATCCATCGACTACTGTCCCTCCGACCACCGTCGCCCGACTACAATCCATCCGACCTCCTTCACTTGCTAAGTACGTCCAACTACTATCCATTCAATCTTTGCCACCTGTTGACTATGGTCCCTCCGACAACCATTACCTACCTATAGTCCTTTTGATCTCCGTCGTTGATAAAATATGGTCCCTCCTACCACCCACTTAAGACTACGATCCTTCCAGCCTTCATCGCCCGCCTACTATGGTCCTTCCGACCACCGTCACCCTACTACAATTCTTTCGATCATCGTCGCCTGACTTCGGATCTTCTTACAAACACCACTTAACTATGGTCTTTTGACCTCCATCTCTCGCTAACAATGATCACTCTGACCACCATCACCAGACTTCCAACTATAGTCTCTTCGACTACTGCGTCTAACTACGGTCCTTCTGATCTTTGTCGCCCATTGACTTTGGTCCCTTCCACCACTGTCGCATAACTATGGCCCTTCCGACCTCCATTCCCAGTTGAATATACTCTCTGACCTCTATCGCTTGACAATAGTCCCTCCAACATTAATCGTCCATTAATGGCCCCTCCAACCTCTGTCACCCGACTATTATCTTACCGACCAAACGAACAGGCTAACATCCTATCGAGAGATCACCAGCTCTCATGTCATTAGATTCTTCCAATTCCAACTATCTACTATATTATATATTATGTATATTTGTTATATTGAGATAATATATTCCCCTAAAGAATGACATCATTTGTAATCAATGACAAGTACTAGTGACAAAATAATAATAAAAAAATGTCAAGTGATGTTGGATTCATTTCAATTGAGCAAGGTGTCATGGTTTTACCCCTTTTTGGGATTTTCTATGTAAATATTATGGACTCCCTTATGATTATTGTACCCTTTCTTTTATTTATATGTATGCTAAATCTTTATACAAAACTAAGACACTATAATTTCAATATCTATCTACTATTGTGAATTTTCAAGCCTCAATAATTCAGTTTGCCTTATCAAAAAATTCAATGAAATTATAAGTTTGCTAAAATGTGTTCAAGTAGTCCTAAAATTAATTATGTCACTGTTCATTTAAAATGTTGCTTCAAAATACATGTATAGTCGATTATATTTTTTTGGGTGATATTTCATTGGGGGGGGGGGGGGGGGGGTTGAGACTTTTAGAAGCTTGGATCTTGGTTTAGATATCAAGAGAGTTATAAGGCTTGAATATCCCAGAGCTCCACCTCATCATCACTATCGGTGAACCCTCATCATCCGACCATCATTATTGAACACCCGCCCTACCATCATCGTCGGACAATCGTCCAGCCATCATCATCAGGGGTGGTTGAAACTTTTAGAAGCTTGGATCTTGGTTTAGAGATCAAGAGAGTTATAAGGCTTGAATATCCCAGAGCTCCGCCTCAGTACCACTATCGGTGAACCCTCATCGTCCGACCATCATTATTGAACACCCGCCCTACCATCATCGTCGGACCATCGTCCAGTCATCATCGTCGCACGCCGACTATGGTCCCACTGACCTCCCTCATTCGTTGAGTATTGTCCCTTCGACTACCGTCGCCCGACTACAATCCATTCATCCTCCGTCATTTGCTGAGTACGTCCGACTACTATCCATTCAATCACTGTGACCCATTGACTATAGTCCCTCTGATAATCATTGCTTGCTTATAGTTCTTTTGATGTCCATATTCGATAAACTATGGTCCCTCTGACAACCCTCTCAAGATTATGATCCTTCTAGCATTCATCGCTCGCCTATTATGGCCATTTTGACCACCATCACCCTACTATGATTCTTCCGATCATTGTCGCCCGACTACGGATCCTCTTACAACCATCACTTAACTATGGTCTTTTGACCTCCGTCGCTTGCTAACAATGATCACTCTGACCAACGTTACCATACTATCGACTATAGTCACACCGACCACTGCGTCTAACTACGATCTTTCTGATCTTTGTCGGCCATTGAATTTGGTCCCTTTCACCACTGTCACATAACTACGGCCCTCCAGACATCCATAACCTATAGACTATAGTTTTTCTGACCTCTATAGCTTGAAAATAGTCCCTCCAACCTTAATTGTCCAACAATGGCCCCTCCAACCTCTGTCACCCGACTATGATCTTACCGACCAAACAAACATGCTAACATCATGTCGAGAGATCAACAGCTCTCATGCCATTAAATTCTTCCAATTCCAACTATGTACTATAATCTATACTGTGTATATTTGTTATATTTAGATAATACCTTATCCTAAACAATGACATCATTTGCAATCAATGACAAGTACTAGTGAAAAAAAAAAAACAAGTACTGTTAGATTCATTTCAATTGAGCAAGGTGTCATGGTTTTCCCCCTTTTCGAGATTTTCTATGTAAAAATTCTAGACTCCGTTATGATTATTGTACCCCTCTCTTTTATCTATATATGTGCTAAATCTTTGTACAAAACTAAGATACTATAACTTCATATATCTCTACTACTGTGAATGTTCAAGCCCCAATAATTCAGTTTGTCTTATCAAAAAATTCAATGAAATTATAAGTTTGCTAGAATGTGTTCGAGTAGTCTTAAAATTAATTATGTCACTATTCATTTAAAATGTTGCCTTGAAATACATGTATGGTCGGCAAATTGTTTGGTGATATTTCATTTGGGGGGGGGGGGGGGGGTTGTATTGAAAAGACAAATTGCTCTTTTTTTTTTGAATTTAGAATTTAGAAAGACTTGATTCATAAACCATCAATTTAATCATGATTCGATCTTATTAACTAAATCAATAATCATTCAAGAGTAAAACAACATCTCTCATTATTTTACATAAAAAAATATATTGCTAGAGATTATTCGATTTTAATTATGATTAGTAGTGTTGCGGATTGTAACATTCATGACGGTAGAGAGATATAGATTTTAACATCCAAGATTTATGCGAAAATTTAGCATACAAAAATATAAGAGAGAGGGGTGCGAGAGTTATAAGAGACACCAATATTTTTATATATGTGGAAAACCTTAAAAAGAGAAAAAATCACGGGCTCTGTCCTCGTTGAAATGATTCCACAAGTGTTTTTAGTCGATTACAAATGGTGTCCTTCCTGAGGGAAAATGTTTTGGCTCTTTGTATAATATATAGCACATTACATAGTTGGGGTTTGAAGAATCAAATGATAAGAGATTCATTCTAAGGAAAAAATTGGCCTGTTCATTTAGTTTGTAGGATGACGGAGGTTGAAGGGATCTTAGTCGACGAGCGAAGGAAGTTGGAGTGACCATCACCACTAAGTTATGGAGGTCAAAGGAATCATAATCGGTGGGAGACGGTGGTTGGATGAATATTAATTGACGGTCGATGATAGTTGTATAGACCATGGCCGAACGATGGAGGCTAGAGGGGCCTTAGTCGGTGTGTCACGGTGGTTAGAGAGATCATAGTAGGCGAGTGATTGTGGTTAGAGAGATCGTAGTTGGCAGGTGATGGATGTCGGTGGGATCGTAGTCAGTGGGTGACGGAGGTTGAAGGGACCATAATCTGCTGGTGGTGGTGGTAAGAGGGACCATAGTCAGCATGCGATGAATGTTAGAGGAACCATAGTTGACGGACAATAGTGATTTGAGGGATCGTAGTTAGCTGGCGATGAAGGTTAGAGGGATGATAATAAGTGGGCAACTGTGGTCAAAGAATCGTAGTCGACGGGCGACCGAGGTTGAATGGTTCGTAGTAAACTGGCAATGATAGTCCGAGAGACCATAGTCGTCGGACGACGGAGTTCAGAGGAATCTTAGTCAATTGGAAATGGTGGTCGGAGAGACAATATTCAGTGGGTGACAAAGGTCAGAGGGATAATAGTTAGCAGGCAACGGAGGTCGGAAGAATCATAGTTGGCAGTAGATGGAGGTCAAATGAATATAGCCAATGGGCGAAAAAGGTCAGAGGGATAATTGTTAGTGGCCAACAGAAGTTGGAGGGAATGTATTTCGTGGACGACGAAGGTCAGAGGGGCCATATTTAGTAGGAAATGGTTGTTGGAGAGATCATATTCAATAGGTGAAGGAGATCAGAGTGACCGTAGTCAGTGAGAAACGAAGGTCAAAGGGATCGTAGCCGACGGGCGACAGAGGTCTGAGGGATAATAGTTGATGTGAAATTGAAGTCAAATGGACTGTAGTTAGCAGGAGATGGTGGTCAGAGGAAACGTAGTCGGCGGGCGACGGAGGTTGGAAGGATTAGAGTTGGCAGGCGACGAAGGTGAGATATGTAGTATTCGATAGTCGAAGGAGGTCGGGGGGACCATAATGCCAAGCAGTAATTGTCTAAGGGATTGTTGTCTATTATAAGGCAGTGGTCCAACAATAGTTGGGCAGAACTCCAGTTGTGATCGGCAGTTGTCCAGTTGAAGAAGATTGGGTGGTGGTTCGATGATGGTCGGGCTAAATTTTGGCGGCAGTCAGTCATCAGGTGGAAGTCTGGTGAAGGTCGGCGTCTGAGTGATGTTTGGCGGTCGTTAGTGACCTAGTGGAAGTTTGGCAGCGGTCGACAGCCAGGTGGTAGTCCTTCATCAATCGGTGGCCCGGCGGTGGTCCACTAATGGTCGGGTAGATTTTTGGTGGTGGTTGGAGGTGAGTGAAAGTCTGACGACAGTTGGTGGCAAGGCGGTGGTTCGACAATAGTTGACGAGGGTTCGCCAACAAAGGTGTTGGAGCACTTGATGCCACAAAGCTCTCTCCAATTTGTAGTAAAAGGTCTCCTTTTCATGTAGAGAGTGATGGTATTTTTATAGATTTTTGATAGTAGCATGCCCCGTAAATATGAAGAATATCTATAGCAGATTTGGAGTGCTCCATCGGATGGCCCAAATTGATCGCCTTGATTTTAGAAGATTTTTCAAGCATGTATTTTCCCATATGCTGTAAGAATTTGGTGATCTTAGGTTCATTGGATTCATCTCAACAAGCTGCTTGAGTCGATTATAAGCATGTTATTTGGATTTTGGTCATCCAATTTAGGCATTAAACCTTCCAAATAAACTTCGGGCCCTCGATTTGAGCTCATTTGGGCTCAAATTGGGCCGATTTTGTTTACTTGGATTCGTCTATTCAAAACATTCAGTTGGACTATAAGTTTATTGAAGTTAGAGTTCAAATGGAGCTGATTTAATTTTGGAGGTTTTCAATTTTATTATGCCTAGAGATTTGTGCACAATCAAGACAATTTTTTATGACATATCAAGTAGTCTTATTTATTTTCACTTATTTATGCTCATTTTTTAGTCACTAAGCATATTCAGTTTAATTTCTCATTATTAAAAATGAAAAATAAATTAAAGCTTCTCAATAATTTCGTAATTGAAATTGAAGCAACACTAAAAAAAAATTTAACTAGGCATTAATTTTAGAATAAGAAATAAAATTCCTACGAAAAGCTACACATACTTCTTTAGATCCACTAATTCATTCATCAATTTTTTTATGTCCTCGTAAGATGACCCTCCCTCATCCACAGCTTTTTGGGCCATCTCCCCAAGTTGTTTTGCTCTCCTCCTCCTCTCATTTGCCTCCATCCCATCCTCCATCAATCTTCTAACAGCTATCTCCACTGATGCAGCCTCCACAATTGGCCTTGTCTCTATATTGAAAGTGTTCACCTTTGAGCCCACCACTACCCCAACCTTCAATATATCTACCAAAAGCTTTTCATTATAAAATTGATCCGCAGACAATGGCCATGTTACCATCGGCAACCCCGCACTAATCCCTTCTAAACTAGAATTCCACCCACAATGAGTTACAAATCCCCCAACCGCATCATGATTTAGTATCACTAGTTGTGGAGCCCATCCTTTTATCATGATCCCTACCTCTTTGATTCTTTCTCTATACCCCTTTGGAATCCAATCTTCATCCTCATTCCGCACTACCCAAACAAATGGATGCCTTGATGCCTCAATCCCAAGCGCCATTTCTCTCAGTTGCTCAACCGAGAAAAGGCTCCCACTTCCAAAGCACATGTACACCACCGAGCCTGTTGGTCTTTTGTCAAGCCATTTCAAGCACTCGTAAACAGACGCTGGATACTCCCCACCTCTTGTTGACTTGTTGGTCACCTCATTGTTGCATAGAGAAACTGGGCCGACATTCCATGCCCTTCCTATTGTCTTGCGGTAGTGGTCAGCATATTCAGTTTCTAGCTCATAAAAACTATTAATCAATGTGCCATAGCTCTTTGATTCCACCTCCGCTGCCTCATTAAGTGTCTCCAAGATGAACTCTAATGGTGTTCCTGCTAATTTGTTAAAGTCCATGACCTGGGTTTTTAACATCTTTATTTGATGTGGGAGACCTGGCAGAACAAAGAACTCATCCTTGTCCGCTAGTAGGCGGCACTGCTCGAAAGCACTCATAGCGCAGAGTGCGAAGTTGTTTGTGCCGTGAAAGACAAGCCGCATAATACCTCTGGCACTAGCAACATGGTATGTCCATGGCAAGAACATGTCAGTTACGACACAGTCGGGGGTGAGATCTCTTAGCACAGAGTCAAAAGGGCTGCGAAGCGAAGAGGTAGCTTTGAAGAAGTTTATGTGTTGGTCATCAGGAAGAGTGAAGGAGCGGTTCTCGCACCCATCGGGGAGGCCGAATTCGGCAGAGGGAAAAGGGATGATATGGAGATGGACAGAGTCATCGATGTTGGGGCGGATGATGGTGGCATTAACGGGAGTAGTGAGGATGGTGACGCGGGCACCTCGGGCGGCAAAGATCTTGGCCATGTCCACCATAGGGAGCATGTGGCCCTGCGCCATGAAAGGAAAGAAAAGCATGTGAAGATGAGTGGCTTCGGAGCCCATAGCTGGATGATGGCAGGAATGGAGTGGGAGGCTAATTTTATAGTGGATAAGAAAGTGTTAAGTTACTTCAATTTATGAAGCTATCGTCATTGCTGACCAAAGGTTGGCGAGCTTCTACTTAAACAAAACTAATGAGGAATGAAAAAGGACAAAGTTAAGCATTATTTTAGGGCTGTGGCGGTGCAATTATTTATTTATTTATTTTGGATGAATATGGTGGTTTAAATTTTATATTTAATTAATATATTACAAAATTTAATTTATTAGGGGTGTACATATATAATAAATAAGAAAATTTGAATTTTCTAATATTTAATCTGAGATGAAAAAATATAAAATATTTGCATAAAAATATTTTAAATTGTAGTCCTCATATTGAGACAAGATTTATCATAATATTTCTATGTGCTATCATCTTTTTTGGCACAAGGAAACTTTTGCTAGGGCTGCAAATGAACCAAGCGTTCGACGGGCTGCTCGTGGCTCGGCTTGATAAGAACTCGTTTATGTTCGTTTGATAAGGTAAGCAAACGAGTTTGAACACTCTCGATAGCTAAATAAACAAGCTTGAGGAGTTTGTCGTTTCGTTCATTAATGTTCACGAACAATATCGCTTAAGTTCGTGAATAAACTCTCTAAAAAGCTTGACCAGAGCTCAATTAAGAAGCTCGACTAGAGCTCAATTAGAATTTTAAAAATAAATATTATTAAGTCTACTAATTTAATAATTTTAACTTTAACCAATTTTATTAGACATATTTTTTATTTTTTATTAATATAACTATTAAAAATATTTTATTAAATCTTGTATTAAAAAATTCCTCTCCCATCCTCAATTACCGCTCAGACCAGCCCACCTTCTCCCTGGCTCCCTATTTTGTATTTTTGAAACTCTCTCTCTCTCTCTCTCTCCTCCGTGGCAATGCGGCAACACTCAAAAAAAAAAAGTAGGGGTTTTGTCCCACATCGGCTGGAAGAGAATTATTTTGCTCAGCTCCTCAACAAGCTAAAAAATTAAACGAGATGAATTCTAAACACAAACACTGGCATTTTAAACAAGTTCAAGCTCAAACCCATGTCGAGCTGAGGTTTTACAAACGAGCTTGAACTTGAACAGACCGAAGCTCGGCTCGCCTCGATTCGTTTACTGCTCCTACCCTTGCCTCCACAATCCTTACTTGATCAACAATATTGGTGCCCTAGCCTTCTCTCGACGGGCAAGGCCGAGAAGTATAGATGAGTTTTTTTTCAAATAATATTTAGGAAAAAAAAATGAATTAAACAAATCCTAAATCAAGCTTGAAAATTTTGTGTAAATTTTTTCATAAAGTATGATAAAATAAAATTTTGTTTTATTGTATAATGATTTTTATTTCAATTAGAAAGGCTAAATTCAAAGATCACCATTTTAATAATTATTATTGCTTATTAATTAAATAAACTCATCTCTTCAGAGTAAAACTACCTCACCCAACAATTTTCATATATATATATATATATATATGAGAACCATTTAAATAAGATGATTAATTAAAACTTCAAATGAGATGAAAACATTTATCTAGGAATTTATTTTGAAAGAAGAAAAAAAAAAAAAAGCATGAGCTAAGCTCTACACATGCTTCTTTCGCTCAATAAGTTCATGCATCAAATTTCCGATCTCCTCATAAGATGACCCTCCCTTATCCACAGCACTTTTCTCCATCTCGCCAAGCTCCTTTGCCCTCCTCCTCCTCTTCTCACCCTCTATCCCATCCCCCATCAACCTCCTAACAGCTGTTGTAAGTGTTGCAGCCTCCACAATCGGCCTCATCTTTGCATCAGTGGTGTACACTTTTGAGCCCGCCATTATCCCAACCTTCAATATATCTACCAAAAGTTTTTCATTATAAAATTGATCTGCAAACAATGGCCATGTCAACATGGGCAACCCCGCACTAATCGCTTCTAAACAAGAATTCCAACCACAATGAGTCACAAATCCTCCAACCGCATCATGATTTAAGATCAGTAGTTGTGGGGCCCATCCTTTTATTACCATCCCAAATTCTTTAATTCTTTCTTCATATCCCTTTGGAATCCAATCATTGCCCTTATTTTGCACCACCCAAACAAATGAATGCATTGATGCCTCGAGCCCAAGTGCTATTTCTCTCAATTGTTCCACAGAGAAAAAACTACCACTTCCAAAGCAGATGTACATGACCGTGCCTACAGATCTTTTGTCAAGCCATTTCAAGCACTCGTTAACAGTTGTTGGATACTTCCCACCTCTTGTTGACTTGTTGATCACCTCCTTGTTGCATAGAGAAACTGGGCCAACATTCCAAGCCCTTCCCTTCATCTTGCGGAAATGGTCCACATATTCAGACTCAAGCTCATAGAAACTATTCATCAATGTGCCATAGCTCTTCGATAACACCTCTTTGGCCTCATTAAATGTCTTATCGATGATATCTGTTTGATTTCTTGCTAAGTTGTTCAAGTCCACGACTTGTGTTTTTAACATTTCTATTGGATGTGGGAGGTCGGGCAAGATAAAAGACTCGACCTTGTCCATTAGTAAGCGACACCGCTCGAAAGCCTTACTGGCACTAACCGCAAAGTTGCTGGTGCCATGAAAGACAAGCGTCAAAATACCTCTTGCGATAGCAACATGGTATGTCCATGGCAAGAATATGTCAGTTACGACACAGTCAGGCCTAAGACTTCTAAGCACAGAGTCAAAAGGTTGGCGGAGTGCTAACGTAGCTTTAATGAAGTTAATGTGTTGGTCGTCAGAATGAATCAAGGATTCATTCTCGCACCCGTCAGGGAGACCAAATTCGGCAGAGGGAAAAGCCATGATGTAGAGATGGAAAGAGTCATCAATATTGTGGCGGATAATGTTGGCATTAACATGAGTAGTGAGGAGGGTGACGCGGGCACCACGAGCGGCAAATATCTTGGCCATATCGACCATAGGGAGCATGTGGCTTTGAGACATGAAAGGGAAGAAAAGCATGTGGAGACGATCTGCTTTAGAATCCATAGTTGGGCAATGGCTCGAGAGCAAGATTATGTGGGCCTTTGATGGTGGGAGGCTCATTTTGTAGCGAATGTGATTCCATAACCAAATTACTTCAATTTAGGAAGTTATCGCCATTGCTAACGGAACCATGCAACTGATGGAGGAATAAAAGGACAAAGTCTAGCATTAATTTTGGGCTATTTCATTTCCATTATTTATTTAATTATTTATGTAGGATGAATATGATAGCCTAAATTTATTTTAAATTTTATATTATAAATTTTAATTTATCTGCGATATATATAAAAAATAAATACAAAACTATGAAATTTCTTATATTTAATTTGTGATGAAAAGAATATATAATATTTATTTAAGAAATATTTTCAGAAAGTATATTTAATATTCAATTATTCAATAACAACGACAACAATAAGTATTTATAATATTACAAGGCTGACTTTTACTTAACCTAATCATCTAAGGCGGCTCACTCTAATTTTATGTTAGCATTGTTTAAGGATCCAGCATACCTAGAAAAGGGCATAACCTCATGCATGATCTAATTGAAATAGTTAGTCTAATGGCTGTAGTTGGCAACGAAGATATTCTTTAGTGATGGAGGTCGAAATATCATAGTCTAGTAATGATGGTCGAATAAACATAATAAATTGGTAGCGATCAAACAATGGTTTGGTAACAATATTTCTATGGCGGTTTGACGATGATTATCGGCCAGTGCATCGATAATGGATATCAGATAGTTGTCTAGTGATGGTGGTTTAGTGGCGTTATAATGGTGAAGGTCAGGGCTAATCATCTTCAAACCACCTCTTTATATATTTTTAAGAGTGGCAATCTTCAAAAATTTATAGCAAAAAATTCAAAGTACTTAATTGGGTGGATAATATTAATCACCCCGTCATAGGATATTCTTTTAAAATTTGAGCGTCTTAATGGTGTTAAAATTAGTTGATTTTGAGCTTGTTGGACTCATCTTGTCATGACTTGACATGATGCTTATTTTGACTAATAAGCATACAAGATTTTACAATTGTTGGTCCTTTAATTAGTGTGCCAAAGTTTTTGTTATTATTAAGGCATTTTGATGATTGAAAAATTATTATATGATCCGCGAGATCAATTATTATTGATGATATTATTGCATAGACGTCTAACTTAAATCCTGGCTCTAAAGCAAAGAGTCAAAGTTTGGGTTGATTATGTACATCGATCTTATAAGTGATAGTGTACATTGACATTGTTAGCGATAGTATATTAAAAATTAAGCAGGTATTGCTATGGCCAAGAGATAACGGTTAGAGGACTTTAGATCAAACAATTATAATTGGATGACTATAGTTTAATAACTACAGTCGATAATGATGATCAGATAATTATTCTTACCTAATACAGATCAGAGGATCATAATCTAGCTAAGAAGGTCAGAGGACAATAATCAATTGGTAGCGGTCCATTAGTGGTTTGGTACTAATATTTCTGTGTTGGTTTGACGAAGACTATCGAGTGGTTGCTTGATAATAGAGATCAAGCAGTTGTTTAATGATCGTGGTTTGATAGTGGATGTCGAGGGTGGTGGTTCAATGGAGGAGGTTAAATATTTAAATATATTTAATATAGAGCAAATTAAATAACTTGCATAATTTTAAAATATATGTTGCCATATCATTTTATATTTTTAAAATTGATATGACCTAAAAAAATAGCATTTGAAACTAAGAGACAAAAGAGGGAAAAAATGATGGATTCCACTAAGTGTGCTGTAATTGGTTGTATGCATGACTTAAATGGTGTTTTATAATGTGAGACAATGAGATTTAAAAAGATGTATGGATGTAAAAAAGTATAACCATATATTAAAATCCATTTTATCAAAAATATTTTTAAATATTTTAATGATCTTCTAAATTTTGATCTAGCAAGTTTATAAACAAAATTAGTTTTTGATAAAATGAATGTAATTACATAAAAAGTATTTTATTAGAGTTCAAATAGACTCGAATATAGGTGAAAATTTTCTTTAAGGGGAGACCAAAGACTAAGGAGTCCAATATAAATCTTGGTGATAACGTAAAGCATTAGAGTTAGTGTTGATGGTGCACATCGATCTTATTAGAGATAGTGTGTATTGGCATTGTTAGTGATGGTAGGTTACAAAATAAGCAAGCATTGGTGTAGCTGGATGACAACGGTTAGAGGACAATAGGTCAGACGACAGACAAAGAGTGATGACTCTATTTATTAAGCCAACGACGATTAACGACTATCGATTATTGATTACCAAAAAATATCATGATAGCTAGAAATTTTTACTTGTTTATTGTGATTACTGAAATGCATGCTATTGAAATATTGTTTTTATTATTGTACAAATACTGTTACTGTATCATTTTACTGCTCCATCCACTGGGCTATTACTGTTACAGATATTGACATTGATATTATTTGATATTATTGATTCATTATACTGATACTAAGCCTGTGACATACTAAACATGTAAGATATTTATTTAATGCTGATATAGACTACATGAATATTATGTGTAAACTAATATATGATTTTACTACATTGATTTGAGTTTGATAGTTATTTACTAATGCTTTGATTTTACTGCTTTATACGGTCGATCTATTGATTTATTGATGATGTACTAATAAGATGACTGCTTTATCGATTCAACACTCAGACTGGTTTATTGATTTCCCATCGTATTGCTTTATTGGCTTTTATGTTGTATTGTTTTGACTGCAAATATGCATATTGCTCATTTTACTTGAGTTGAGTTCGGTTGTAGGATTTGTTACTTGTTAAGCTCTTGAGCTCATTATATGTGGTATAGATGAAAAAATATTTAAAAAAAAATTAATTCTTTTGAATTAGATTATGGGGCATCACATCATGCAGTTGTCTGATGATGGTAGTTTTGTAATGGTTAGATGGTGAAGGTGGAGGGATAGTGTGGTGGTGGTTCGATGGAGGAAGTCAAGCAAGGGCTGATGGAGCTATGTGATTCTTCAAGACTCTAAGTTCCTTTTAAACCTCCACCCCTACCCCCGCCACCCAAAATGTAAAGCGAAGACCAATTTATATAGTTTTAAGAGTGACATGCTTCATAAATATAGTTAAAAATTCAGAGTATTTCATCCAATGACCTATATAGTCGAAAGAGCCACCTTTTTAGATAATAATGCCCTTTATTATAAAGGGTGTCATTTTCTTTATAGCTTCTGATCGCAATGTAACAATCCGATGGTCATTGCCTTTCTCTTCATGGCTACGGAAGGGGAAACATGCAAGTTTTTTTCTTTTAGTAGCAAATTATTTTGTAACCCCAAAAATCTCATCAACATAAAGGGTTCATCATTCCCCCTACACGTAGCATTCATCGACTCATCAACATTGCTACTATGAACCATGTCATCTTCCTCGCAAGGGAGACGTCAACAATCCCATTGACTCCTATTGACTATGAATTGCCTTAAGAAGCCTCTATGGCATTGCCCTCTACCTATGGCAACCCCTCACATCAAAATCAAATAAATTTTGAAATTACTCATGGCATCTCGCTATGGACATCACTTATTGGTGACTACTATGCCATGATCTAAAGGCCTATGTTTGGTTCTTATTTCATGATAACAATATATAGAATAATATTCCTATGAGCTATCATCTTTTTTGGCACTAAGGATTAAGGAAACATCAACATTGGTGCCCCATGACCATCTCTAATGACATTGATAACTTGCAAGTATATTAGGGCATTTCCAACCAAAAATCTCATTTTTCACTCCAAAATGCCGTGAACCTAAAAATTGTCATGATTCATCTCCAATCGAACTCCATTTTGTCCCGTAACGATCGTTCTCTTCTTTCGCGCGTTTCTTCGGCAAGTTCCGTAGAGACCAAAAAATGGCAAAGATGAACAGTGCAACACCACTATTGGCATCGCACTGTTCATCCGCGATGAAATGACGAAAGAATTTCCGCTTGATTGGAGCGACGAAAGAACGAAAAATAGTTGTTTGCCGTTCCATTGGAGATGCTCTTAGCTCGTGCCTCTTGTTCCCATTTTCAGTCCTCATTATCTCCATTATCAAACCAAAAATATTTCCAATTGCCAAGTGGTACAAGGAAAGAGAAAAGCTGGAGGGTTTGTTTAAAGAGGGATTTGTGAGGTGGGAAAAGAAACCACTGTAGCTTAAATTATAAGAGTAATGTCAGTTGACTGAACCAACTATACAATAATATCTTACTCTTTCAAAGGTCTTTGCTTCCTGCCTTCTGCTCAACGAGCAAAGAGGAGAAGTATAGATGAGGGCGGCATAAATAATATATATAATTTAAAAAATCTTAGAGTAAATTTGGGGTTCTTTTTCAACAAAATATATATTTTTTAGAGTGAAAATAAAAAATAAAATATGTTATGTTATTTTTCAAATAAATTTCAGGAAAAAATAAAACAAACTTAAATTAAACTTGATACGTGATCATGAAATTATCTTGATTGGGCACGAATCTCGAGGTAAAATCAGTTCGAAAACTTCAGAAATTAAAATCGAGAGCATATGAACTCCGATTTCATCAAGCTTACAGTCAAACTGAGCGCCTCGGAAATATGAATCCAACGATATTAAATTCAACCCAATCCGAGCCCAAATGAGTCCGAATCAAGGACCCGAAGCGCTGTTGGAAGGTTCAAACCACAATTTGAGTTACCAAACAGTCTCCGATTTTAACGAACTTATACTCGAATCGAACGGCTCGATGATATGAATCCAACGAGCCCAAGATCACCAAATTTCGACATCATTAAGGCCTCCAAATGTCTAACAAATGGTGCACGATCGAAGGGTTCAATATTGGCCGTCCATTCAAACCACTCCCTATTCGCCCATGATCTCAGACCTATTTATGAGCTATGTCACTCTAGAAAAACTATAAATAGAGTCCTCATTCTACACAAAGGGGACTCAAGGGAAGAGAGAGAAGAAGAAGAGAAGGAGGAGAAGGAAGAAGCTCCTCCTCGACCACCGCCGGGGCTCTTCCTGCCGCTTCAAGACGCTAGAACTCTGCCGTATTTTCGGGAAACACCGGGAATTCGCAGAACTTTGTAACTTTGTGAGAAGATGATTGTAAATTGATCTTCTTAATTTGTAAGACGGATCAACCTTTGTACTTCAAACAAATACTAGTGGAACTTTGCATGGGTGAGGCCCCGTGATTTTTTCCCTCTTTCGAGTTTTCCACATAAAAACCTTGGTGTTCACTTCTCTTTTCTGCTTGTGTGTTGAATACTCTTACAACGCTAGAACGCAAATTTATAAACTCTACCGCCGCGTATATTCTAGCACGCAACAAAACTAATCCTAAACCAGGTTTAATAATTTTGCGTAAAATTTTTCAAAAAGTATCATAAAATAAAATTGACTATCTTTCTGGTTCTTTTTATTTATGCTCGAATTGTATAATGATTTTTATTGAAATTAAAAAGACTTATTTCAAAGATCATTAATTTAATAATAATTAGAACTCATCAATTAAATAAACAATTTGCAGGATTTTTCAGAGTAAAACTACATCTCCCAACAATTTGCAGGATTTTTTTTTTGATAAACCATAATTTAAAATTTCAGTAAGAGAACATTTAACTAGGCATTAATTTGAAAGAAGAAAAAAAAAATCATCGAGCTAAGCTTCACATGCTTACACATGCTTCTTTCGTTCCATTAGTTTATGCATCAAATTTCCAATCTCCTCATAAGATGACCCTCCCTTATCCACTGTTTTTTTCGCCATCTCGCCAAGTTCCTTTGCCCTCCTCCTTCTCTTCTCTGCCTCTATCCCATCCCCCATCAACCTCCTAATTGGTACAGTAACTGCTGAAGCCTCCACAATCGGCCTCAACTTTGCATTAGAAGTGTACACCTTTGAGCCCACAATCACCCCAACCTTCAATATATATGCCAAAAAATTTCATTATAAAATTGCTCTGCGTACAATGGCCATGTCACCATCGGTAACCCCTCACTAATGCCTTCTAAACTAGAATTCCACTCACAATGAGTCACAAATCCTCCAACCGCTTCATGATTTAATATCACAAGTTGTTGGGCCCATCCTTTTATCACCATCCTAACGTCTTTAATTCTCTCTTCATATCCCTTTGGAATCCAATAATTGCCCTTATTTCGCACCACCCAAACAAATGAATGCATTGATTCCTCAAGCACAAGTGCTATTTCTCTCAATTGTTCCACTGAGAAAAGGCTCTCACTTCCTAAGCAGATGTACACAACTGAGCTTACTGACCTTTTATCAAGCCATTTCAAGCACTCACTAACATATGTTGCATACTCCCCACCTCTTATTGACTTGTTGATCACCTCCTTGTTGCATGGAGAAACTGGGTCAACATTTCATGTCCTTCCCTTCATCTTGCAATAAAGGTCAACATATTCAGACTCAAGCTCATAGAAACTATTCATCAACGTGCCATAGTTCTTTGATTGCACCTCTTTCGCCTCATTAGCTGTCTTCATGAGGATCTCCGTTTGCATTCATGCTAAGTTGTTGAAGTCCATGACTTGTGTTTTTAACATCTCTATTTGATGTGGGAGGTGGGCAGGACAAAGGACTCGACCTTGTTAGTTAGCAGGCGGCACGGCTCGAAAGCCCATTTTGCACAAACCATGAAGTTGCTGGTGCCATGAAAGACAAGTCTCAAAATACCTCTCGCGATTGCAACATGGTTTGTCCATGAAAAGAATATGTCAGTTACGATACAGTCGGGCCTGAGATCTCTAAACATAGAGTCAAAAGAGTGGCGGAGCAAATACATAGCTTTCATGTAGTGAATGTGATTCCATAACCAAATTCTTTCAATTTACGAAGTTACCGTCATTGCTAACGGAACTTTACAACTGATGGAGGAATAAAAGGACAAAGTCTAGCATTTATTTAGGGCCATTCCATTTCCATTATTTATTTTTTTATTTAGAATGAATATGATATTCTAAATTTATTTTAAATTTTATATCATAAATTTTAATTTATCAGTGGAATATATAAAAAATAAATACAATTTTTTTTTTGAAATTTCTTATATTTTATTTGTGATGAAAAGAATATAAAATATTTCTCAAAATAAATTTAATATCCATTTAGTTAAGCCTTTATTGTATTGGGTCAGCTACATAAATTTTTTGTCTACATCGTATTCTATCAAGAGTGAAATTCTCCTTTAAATTTAATTAAAAAAAACTATTTTTGATACTTTCTAATTAAATTTTTTTAGATCTACTTCTATTTTTTTATATAAAAAAATAATATATAAATATATATTAAAATCTTTTTTAATGATCATCGTATTCTTTTATAAAATAAAATTAGTTTATGAAATGACAAATTAATATTGGTGAAAGTTTTATGAAATTATTTTAGAGGCCAAATAATTTTTGAATCTTTTGCATTTATGATTAAAACTAATATTTGACGAACGAAATCTAATAATAGAAATCTAATTAACAATAATTTATAAGAAAAAATAAATTCCCTGAGCTAAGCTATAGTACACTCTTCTTTCGATCAATTAATTCATTCATCAAATTTTTGATCTCCTCATAAGATGACCCTCCCTTATCCACAACTCTTTTGGCCATCTCCCCTAGGGGTGTCAATTTCGGGTCGGGTTCGGGTCGAACCCGAACTGACCCGGGTGGAAAACGGGTCAACCCTAACCCGACCCGGGTAGAGAAACGGGTCAACCCTAACGCGGCACGCGGCGGGGGCAGCGGGGCGGGCAGCGGGGCAGCGGGGCGGGGCAGCGCGCAGCGGGCGGGCAGCGGGGGCAGCGGGGCGGGCAGCGGGGCAGCGTCACGCGTGGCAGCGCGCAGCGGGCGGGCAGCGGGGCTGGCAGCGGGGGCAGCGGGGCGGGCAGCGGCGCGTCACGCGTGGCAGCGCGCAGCGGGGCGGGCAGCGGGGGCAGCGGGGCGGGCAGCGTCTCGTGGCAGCGAGGCAGCGGGGCAGCGGGGCAGCGGGCAGGGGGCTGGGGCAGCGGGCAGAGGGCGGGATTTCAAAATTTTTTGAATTAAACGGGTTGGCGGGTTGACCCGGCAACCCGCCGGGTCAACCCGAACCCGACTCGTTTTTGAAACGGGTCGATTTCTGGAACCCGAACCCGACCCGTTTTGAAATCGGGTCGGGTCCAACCCGGCGGGTCCGGGTCGGGTTTTCGTGTCGTGTCAAAAATTGACACACCTAATCTCCCCCCAAGTTGTTTTGCCCTCCTCCTCCTCTCGTTTGCTTCCATCCCATCCCCTATCAACGTCTTAACAGCTCTCTCTATTACCTCAGCCTCCATAACGGGCCTCATCTCTATATTAAAAGTGTTCACCTTTTAGTAATAATATAGGCTATGATCATATATGCAATTAATTATTGAAAATGCTGCCACCACCATTGAAGCCTTTGTTTGTATGGTAATTCTAGATTTATATATAATATTTCCCCGCCAACACCGACTTGCCGAACAAGGGAGGAAAGGAGGAGAGAGAAAGCAAATTTTAAATTTTTAATTTTCAGATTTTTTGTCATTTTTACGTAAAATATTCATATGGAGATACATGATTTCAATCCTATCTCTGTTTTTAAAAATTTTGATTTTGACTAATAAATTCTCCTCAAAATAAATTTTATTATATTTTCCCATCTTTATTGAACTTTAACTCACAATTTTTTGTATGTTATCATACTAATTATCCCAGACATTTTAACTGCAATATTTACGAATTTTATCGAGAAAGTAGAAATGATTAAATTTTGTATAATTTTTAATATAAAAATTGGCTATTTTAATTTAAGCACGTTGTTAATTCAATCATTAAGAATAAAATTGAGTATGTGATTAATTCAATTCCATTGTTGGTTTCACTAATGTTGGCTGAAGACTAATTGACCTGTATAGAATCGTGGGTCTACGAGATTTTTTTTAATATTTTGATTTAGTATTTTTTTTTTTTACTGATTTACATGATATTGATTGAAAGTTATAAGAAAAGTTTACTTTGCTGATGGCAAAGAGTGGCGACTCTATTTACTTAACCAATATGATACAAATATGAATTATAGCTTACTAAAACAATACTGCTTAAATAAGAACTTCTTTGTTGTTTAGTGTGACTACGAAAATACATGTTACAGACTAATTGTTATTGTACACCTTTACTGGTACTATATATATTGATTTACTGTCACTGTATAAATTATGTTATAACATTGATTTATTATTACTTCCACTAGATTTACTAGTACCAATACAGGAATCGATACTATTAATGAACCGTTATTGATATTACTACTGATTTATTATTATTATTATTATTATTATTATTATTATTATTATTATTATTACTACTAATCCACTATACTAGTTATTGATATAGGTTTATTATACTAATACAGAGCATATGACATGCTGAGTATGAGATATACTGTGCATGTGACATACTGAGCATGTGATTAAAATATTAATTGATATTGATATGAATATTACCTTTTTACCCTATTTTTAATTTGGTTATAAAATTTTAGTGACCTTTTATGTTATTTAGATCATTATATGTGATTTAGATGATTTTAAGTCAAGGTAGATGATCAAGAGTGTGAGATTAATTAGATCAAGATTAAGATTATTTAAATGTAATATTAGTTTATTTCTTTCTATCATTTAACTATTATTTTATCCTCATGAGTGGAGATGAAAACTTATGATTGTATGACTCAAGAGTATTGTATATAATTTTTTGGTCAATAAATATAGATGCATATGTTTAGTTTAATCAATAGATTTTATTTTCACTTATATATGATTTTATTACTAATAAAAAAGAAATAGATAGCTATGGTGTCGATTTTAAAAGTTAAAAATAATAATTATTCCCAATTTAATTTTAGGAAATTACACCTCGGACCACTGTCACTCACCGATTACAGCCTGTTCAACCTCCATCATGCACCGACTACAATCTCCTAGTCCTCTATCGCCTGACTATGGTCTCTCTGACCTCTGTCACCGACAACTATAGTATGTTCGATCTCTATGGCCACCAAACTATAATCATTTTAACCACTATCACCTGCCAACTATGATCTCCGACAAGGTCGCCCACTCATTATAGCTCCTTTAACCACAATTGCCCGCTGACTACGATCTCTTTGACCTCTGTCAACTAACAATGATCACATTGTCCTCATTCACCCAACTATAGCCCCTCTAACCTCTATCGAGCGACGGTGATCCCTCTAACCTCAATCTCCCACCAACTATGGTCCCTCTATCACCCACTGACTATGGTCCCTCTGACCTCTATCGCTCGCCAACTACGTCCCCTTCGACCTCAAATGCCTGATTATAATCCCTCTGATCACAGTCGCCTAAATATGGTCTCTCCAACCTCATTCATCTAACTATAGACCCTCTGACTTCAATCGTTTGACTACCATCCCTTTAACCACTATTGCTGACCACAATCCCTCCAACCACCGTCTTCTATCGACTATGGTTTTTCAGATCTCTATCACCCGACAATGGTCAATCAACCTCAGTCACCTGATTATAGTCCCTTTGACCTTCGTCGCCCAACTACAGTCCCTTCAACCATAGCACCCTCTGACTAAGGTCCCTTTACCTTCGTCGGTCGCTACCTATGGTCCCTATGGCATCCATCGATTATAGACCCTTGACCTCCATCGACTACGGTCCCTCTGACCTCCATCGAATACAATCAATCTAACCTTTATAGCCCAAAAATAATCCCTTCAACCTCAGTCACCCAAATATAATCCCTCTTACATCTGTCGCCTAACTAAGATCCTTTCAACCATCATCGCCCCACTGATTGTGGTCCCTCTGAGGCCTCCTTCGCCACCCAATAACTTTCCCTACAACTGTTATTACCTTATAATAGTCCCCTTGACTTCCGTTGTCTGACTATAATCCCTCTATCTCTATTGTTAAACCACGGTCTCTTCGACCAACATCGCTCAACAACTACAGTCCCTCCGATTATGGTCTTGCTAACCTCTATTTCCAGACTACGATTCTACAACCCAAACAACATGCCAACATTCTCTTAAGAATAATTCTTGTGCGATTGGAATTTTTCAACACCATCCATGTAATATACTCTACATAATGTATATTTATATGTTTTGTAAACACCTTCTTCTGAGGAAGGGAATTCTTTGTAACCAATAACAAACATAAGTGAAATCATTTAAAGTGGGTAAGGCCCCATGGTCATTTTCATTTTAGGAATTCTACGTAAAAATTTTGATGTAGATCTTATGGCTCTTGCAACCCTCTTTTTTATGTGTATGTGTGATGGATCTTCGTACAAAGCTAGGAAGCTAAGCCCTATATCTCTCTACTGCTATGATTGTTCCGGCATGCAACTGTTGACCTCATTTTTGTATGAGGTCACTTTTGACCCATTCCTGAGCTTTGGAGCTTAGGTTTCTTTGGACTCTAGATCATAGGATCTTCCTAGTCCCCTAACCTTAGGCTAAATCTAGATCTTGATTCATTACAAACTCAAAATCCTTGGATTAAGGACTCAGGTCCTGAAGCCCTTTCTAGATGATTCTTCTATCAACTTGAAATCCAGTCTATTGGCATCTGATTCAAGGTCTGTCAATTTCATAATGATGTGACATATCTCTTATGAAAACCCTCCAAATTTGAACTCATTTGGAGGATTCTAACACCATAAACTTAATACAGTTTCAAAAGTTGCAAAATCTTTAAATATTTACAATCAATGCCACTAGGCCTTTCACATAGTGGAATTTGGCCTGGGAGCCCCCTCAAAACCCTTTGACCACTCCCAATACCTTGATATTGACTTGTTAAGCAATAGTCAACATCTTGCTAGAATCAAATTGACCCAGAACTGGTTCAAGGCCAAAATGACCAAAGTGCCATTGGAGGGGGATTTTTGGACTTTTGGCCTAAACTCAACTTGATTTAACCATCCATCTTTGAAATCTTCTTCAAATGTTTTCAAATAATTTTTGAGACTTCTTGAACTCAATTCCAACCTTGGGTCAACTTGGTTGACCAAGTCAACCCATTTTGACCTTAAGACCTACTAAAGGTCAAAATGATCCTTTTTGCCCAAATGACCTCTATACACCTTGGCACCCCATCCATTAGGTTCATATGACCAAATTGATTTCAATGGGTCTAACTCTTAGTCCTAGGTCAACTTTGTTGACCAAGTCAACCAAGTTTGACCAAATGACCCATACACATCCTTTCACCTAAACCTTTTGACCAAAATCATTTCAATCCCATTTAAACCCATGGGGTGACTCCTTAGACTTCCAAGAGACCCCTCTTAGAAATCCAAGTCTTGGGCTTACTTGGGTTAGCTTTTCCAAGTACCCAAAGAGAGGCCCCCTTTGAACCATTTCTCAATCTTAATCAAATTGAACCCAAACCAAGGTGCCATTGGGTCTCCCCTGACCCAATACACCTTCCTTAACCAGTACATCCATTGAATCCACTTGGGTCAAGAGTTAGGCTAACCCAAAGTGGCCAAAACCACTTGGGATTGAGCCAACTCCTATCCCGAGCTCAATTGAACCTGACCAACACCTCAATTAGGTGTCCCTAGGTCCAATACACCTCCCCCAGCTGGCCCAAGCCTTGGGTTAACTTGGGTCAACTTTTGGGCTAACTCAAAGTAGCCAAAACCACATGGACCCGAGCAATCTTTGAACTCAAGTCAAATTGAACGCAATTGCCATTTGCATTGGGTGGACCAAACCCAGACCCATCTCCCCCATCAAGCCCAGGGTCTGGCCTAATCTAGGTTAAGCCCAATTCGACCCAAACCGAGCAGATTTGGATCAACCCGAGCCATCTTTGAATTTAAGTCAAATTGAACCCAATTGCTACTTGCATTGGGTGGACCAGACACAGACCCATCTTCCACATCAAACCGAGGGTCTTGCCTTACCTGGGTTAAGCCCAATTCGATCCAAATCGAGCAGGTTTAGGCCAAACCAAGCCACGCAATCGAATTTGACCTCCCCAGGCCCTATTAAGCTGACCCATGAGTCCAGCGTGTCCATATCATTTTTTCCACATCAACCCAACCCAGACCCCGGCCGGCGGCGGCCAAAACCCATGGAGAATAAGTTATGATGGTCCGCCCCTTTTAATCCTAACCCAAATCCTTCCAAAGGCTAGCGCTAGTTGGCTTTAGGCTCACGAGCCCTATGGGAGGATGTCTCCCTCCACCTGGCACTCATCCGAGGCTCCTCCTAGTCAATCTCAGCTGTCCAAGCTCGTGAGAGGTGGCTGAATAGGGCAACTCATCCCAGCAACTGCCATTCGATCCCAGGCCTTCAAAATCACTCCCTAGAGCTCCCTCATTCCTCATGTTTCATTTCCTAGCTTCTCAGACCGTACCATCGATCCGTTCGAGCGAAATCCGATGAAAGCTTTTGGCACCATGCTCGAAGTCGTACCTTTGGCCATCCTTCGATCTTGGCGTTTAAAGGAGATCTGCTCACCTTCATCCCCTGAAGCTTCCTAAAAGAGAAGCTTATCCATTGAGTCCTTCTCTACAATAATCTCTCGATCCCGAGCTCCCTAGATAGGTAGTCCGGTCAAGTGTGAAGGAAACCTTCACCCCAACGGATCAACACCATTGGATTGAAGGTTTCAACGCCCCTGATCCTCCCTGTGAAATTTTGTTAGAGTTCACCGGCAGGATCGCTAGGATCACGCCAGAGAAGCCCTATAGCTTCGGGTTCGCACAGGAGGTGAAAGACGTAATCCTAACCATTAATTTTAATCAACGGTTCGAATTAGATCCTGCAGTTCTGGAGGCCATTTGGTTGTGGCCGTTCGATCGCCCATCCGACTGCTAAGGTTAATTCGACCATTGTCCAGTCAGCTGCCAATGATTGCCCCACTAATCGTGATGCGTCGTGTGTAAAGCGCCGGCTGACTGGGTAATTAATGGATTTAATTTTATAAAAAATCAAGGGGAACTTCAAAAATTGATATCTCCCTTCACACTTGACCAAATTAGGTGTTCTTATGCTCATTGGAAAGATCTTAGGGAGATCTACAAAAGCCTATGATTCTAGGCTCTAATTGCATATGTATTAAGCTTAATTTCAATATTAGTGTTTTATTAATTATTGCATTTATTGATCAAAATGAGTTCACCAGGGCTTGGAAGTTTGCGAGAATGAATTTGGGGATGTCCCTGACATGTCCAAATTTTACCTCCCCTATTTGAAGTGTCCAAGGGCATTATCATGTCAATTTTGGTTTAAGGGTCATGGTTTGACCCTCGAATCCAAATTGGAACCATTGTCTATCTAATGAGGTTTAGGATTTAGTTTTAAATGTGATGATGATGTGTAATATAAGGAGTTTAGGGCCAGTAATTTTGTCCCAATCCAACCCTAGGATAGCTCCCTAGGATTTTTCTAAGGTGACTTAGGGTCTACTAATTAGGAGCATGAAAATTTCCCTCTCTAGAATTGGTCGAAAGCCTAATTAATTCATCAAAAAATCTTATTAATCCCTAAAAATTGCATAAAGCACCTCTAACTTACCCTGATTAATCCCTTAATATATAGAAATTTGAATCCCTTTAAGTTGACATTAAAATCAACTTTAATTCAATTTTAATCAAAATTAATGTTTAATCAATTTTAATTAGTTATACAACAACAACATCAAGCCTTTATCCCACTAGGTGGGGTCGGCTACATGAATCATTTTTCTCCATTGTGTCCTATTAAAAGTCAAATTCTCGTTTAAATCTAATAAAGAAAGGTCATTCCTAATATTTTCTAACCAAGTCTTTTTAGGTCTACCCCTACCTTTCTTAACCTAAGTCAAATCTAATACCTCTACTCTCCTAACCGGGTCATCGGAAGGCCGCCGTTTTATTTGACCAAACCATCTAAGGCGACTCTCTCTAATCTTATATTCTACTGGAGCTACTCCAACCTTTTCAAGTATATGCTCATTTCATATCCTATCTCTAAGGGTAAAACCACTCATCCTCCTGAGCATCCTCATCTCTGCCACACTTAACTTAGTATTATGCTTCTCTTTTAATGGCCAACATTCGGCATCATAAAGCATTGCATGCCTCACTACCATCTTATAGAATTTTCCCTTAAGTTTGAGGGGAACATTTCTATCACATAACAAGCCCGATGCATTCCTCCACTTCAACCATCCAACTTGAATTCTGCTGATAATATCCCCATCTATTTCACCATCACTCTGTACAATAAATCCAAGATATCTAAAACGTGTACTCTTATTAATGACTTGATCGCTCAAAGTCACAATACCCTCACTAGGTCTATTACTACTAAAATTACAATCCATATATTCCGTTTTAGATCTACTCAAGCGAAAACCTTTAGACTCTAAGGTTGACCTTCATAATTCAAGTTTACCTTCAACTCCCTCTCTAGTATTATCAACAAGAAGAATATCATCAGCAAAAAGCATACACCAAGGTACATCTTCTTGCAAATATCTAGTGAGAACATCCATGACTAAAGCAAAAAGATATGGGCTTAAGGCTGATCCTTGATGTAACCCAACCAAAATAGGGAAATACTTGGTCAATCCACCTTGAGTTTGAACACAAGTAATAGCTTATGCATACTGATCTTTAATGATTTGAATATAAGCATTATTGACTCCTTTCTTTTCAAGAACTCTCCATAGCACTTCTCTTGGAACTTTATCATATGCTTTTTTTAAATCAATAAATATCATATGTAGATCCTCCTTATTTTCTTTATATCAAACCTCTTAATAAATGTATGGCTTCCATAGTCGACCTACCCGGCATGAATCCAAATTGATTATGAGAAACATTAGTATCACGCCGCAACCTATGCTCCATAACTCGTTCCTAAAGTTTTAAAGTATGACACATTAACTTAATACCTATATAATTCGCACAATCTTATGCATCACCTTTATTCTTAAAAATAAGATTTAACACGCTCATTCTCCACTCATCTGGCATCTTTTTAGTCTTCAAAATAGTATTAAAAAGTTTAGTAAGCCATGAAATTCCTTCATCTCCTAAGCATTTCCACACCTCTATTAGAATATCATCAGGTCCAACAGCTTTTCCACTCTTCATTTTCTTTAAAGCCTCTCTAACTCCAGTTTTACTAATACGCCAATAAAAATAGAAATCTTTATTTACATGTAGGGTGCTAAGGTCATTATAGTCAATCTTATTTTCACAATCTTCATTAAAAAGTTTAGCAAAATATCTCATCCATCTTTGTTGAATATCATCTTCTAAGAAAAGTATTTTTTGATCTTCATCTTTAATACACTTCACTTGAACTAAATCCTTACTACTCCTATCTCTTTGTTTGGCTAACTTATACATATATCTTTCTCCCTCTTTAGTATCTAATCTATTATATAAATCACTAAAAGCTAATGTCTTTGCATCGCATATTGCTTTCTTAGCATCCTTACGAGCCACTTTATATATTTCACAATTATCAGAATTTTTAAAATTAAACCAATTTTAATAACAAATATTCTTATTTTTAATCTTTTCTTGCACATTTGGATTCCACCACCAACTACTTTTACTATTAGGAGCTTTACCCTTTGATACTCCAAGGATATCTTTTGCAATATTCTTAATATCATTAGCCACTTTTTCCCACATAATATTAGCATCCTCATGTACAGATAAAATCTTATGATCTAAGATCTTATTTTCAAAAATATTTTTGTTAATATACTTTATATGCCCCCATCTAATCCTAGAAAATCGTTTACTTTATTTTTTATTTTATGCCCCTTTATCTTAAAGTCCAAAACTAATAATCGATGTTGGGTACATAAATTTTCACTCGGAATAACTTTACAATCTTTGCAATCTAAACGATTTAGTTTTCTAATAAGAAAATAGTCAATCTGTGTTGTACTATATCCATTTTTATAAGTGATGAGATGCTCATTTCTTTTCTTAAATAATGTATTATCAATTGAAAAATCATAAGCTAAACAAAAATCCAATATGGTCTTGCCACCTTCATTCTTCGTTCCAAATTCATGGCCACCATGAATACTTTTAAAATCATCTACCTCTCTACCAACATGTCCATTTAAATCTCCTCCAATAAAAACTCTTTCTTCAAGAGGTATCTTTTGTATTAATTCTTCTAAGTCATTCCAAAAATTTAATTTAGAAGTCATATCCAAACCCACTTGAGGAGCATAAGCACTTATAATATTAACAATCTTATCATCAACAACAAACTTTAAAGCTATAATTCTATATCCAATCCTATTAATTTTTATAACATTATCCTTTAAACCCTTATCTATAATAACACCTACACCATTTCTAGTACGACTCCTACCCGAATACCAAAGTTTAAATCCTAAACTATCAATTTCCTTAGCCTTCTCACCAAGCCTTGATGTGGGAACCCTTGCCTATTTAACACTGCACCCGAGCACCGATGCAGCGGCCCTTGCACACTTGTCACTGTATTCAGGCCTTACAGCATGTCGCTTCCAGGGGATGCTCTAGCATTAACACAAAATCAATTTTAATTATTTATAAATAATTATAAATCCCAAAAATCTTTAAACACTTTTTGATCTCTCCTTAGATTATTTCTGATCTTTAGAGTTGATTTCAAAAAGTTTAGGACTCATTTGGACTCAAATCATAAAATGGGCTCTCTAATTAAGGTAATTAAATAATTCCAATAAATGCCCAAATTTCTAAAATTTATAACTAATTATAAAAAATTCCAAATCAACTAAACTCAATGGATAATGACTCTAATTAAAATATAGTATTTTCCAAAAATGTCAAACACCTAAAATCTGGTCAAAGTCAACTTTAGGTTAAAACAGGTCAAAATTCTAAAAATCATAACTTTTTATAGAAAAATTCAAATTGAATGTGCTAACCAGTCTAACAACTCATAATAAGACATAGTATTTATTAAAAATATGAAACCATTTAAATTCCCTCTAATTTTAGAAATTAAATTTTAACCCCTTAGTTAACATATCTAGATAATTTTCCAAAATCCAATAATTCTTTAAAATTCCAGAGTGTCATGAGTTGGTTAATAAAATGCTCAATCAATCTTTTAAAATCAGCAATCAACTCTTTTTAACATTAATCCACTCCTTTAATTTCAACCAATTTAAATTAACTTAATCAACCCTGATTACTACTAGGTAACTGAGGCCTACGAGGCTATTAGCTTAGCCCCAAGGGAGGTTAAATAAACTTCTCTGACTCGGTGTGAAATAAAGGTAGTAATTATTTAACTCTTAAAATATATTTAACCAAAATTTTTAATATATTAATATTTAAACTTTAATCTAAATCTCGCTTTAAGCCTTAACAAACTCTAATACTAGACAACTTTAACTAATCACTCAACTTAAAATCTACCCCAGCCACACGACCTTTTAAACACACTTTAGATGGTTTGCTAGGGCAACCAACTCTAGATCTAGGTTAGACCGATGTTTACTTTTTCGCTGTGTGCCAAATGTTTTGTGATTTTACAACATATTATGGATGAAATTGTCTTGCTGTGTCTGTTTACTTTTTACTGCACTCTGTGGATGATTGATATGTTTAACGACTAGATTACCCTTAGGATAGGAGAGATCTGAATGTTCATATAGTCTTCTGCAGGTGGGCACGCTCATGTAGGGCAGTAAAAAGGGGGCTAAATAAATTAATTATAAAAAATGTTTGCACATGTGTTTCAGCTGCTAAGCCCCCAAATAAAAAGAGCATGGTCAGTGTGTTTATTTATTTTTCTATACATATATAATTGCTTGAGAATAAATACTTTTGATTTATTAACTGCTTAGGATAACCCTACAGGAGAGTTTAGAATTTTTCATTTTCAAATAAATATAATTTGTGTAAATATAAAGTGTTATGAAAGTGGAGTTTTGAGTTGGGATATATAGGTCCAAAGCTTAGACTGTAGAGAGAAAAGGACACCCCTTAGGGGAGTAGCCCTTTTCTATTTAGAAATCTAAATTTGGATCACTACATCCCAACCCAAAGAGGAAAGAGTAACCTTCCCCTCAAAGGAAGTACCCTCTTATTCATTTGGGTAGCCTACTATGAAGAATCCAAGGAGCTCGAAGGAAAGGAGCCCGAAGGAGAAAAAGATTGAAGAATTAAAGACCAAAAGTATATAACTCAAAATCACTTACATCTCTACTAGGTTTAGAATCCGGGTTGTTATCAGTGGTGCCCGGCCACTTTACTTTATGCAAGACCCTAGTTTGTAATAAGCAATACAACTATGCCTATGGACATTTATTAATTAATTCATTTATATTTGACGTGTTAAAATGATTACATATTACTACCCACTTTTCTTAGTTTTTTGGTATTTGTCTGTCGCTTTTGTTTTCGCCTGGTTACGTGTGATTTGTGAGGGTGTGAAAATTTTATAATCATAATTAAATAGTTTAAAATTTAGTGAGTCTAAATAATATAGAAAGATAATGAATCTAGAGAATTAGCCGGAGATCGACCCCGGGGTCACATGCATATTTTTGTACTTCTTCTTTCTATGCTTTAGACCCTTCCTCGCCTGCGGATAGAGTCCGGATAGTCTGACCCATGAGGACAAGGTGTCGGACCTGGGAAAGCCCAGTCTTCTAAAAAATTATTTTCTAAGATTGTTTTTAAAATTTCATGCATATTTGATTCGAATTTATTAACTAGCAAGCATTGCATTAAAAATATTTAAAAGAGTCAAATATTTTATTGCACTAGTCCTTAACATTTTTGCATCCAACATAAGTCAAAAGGGTCAATTATAAAAATCTCTAAATGTCGTCCTCGGCTCTCTAAAACCTTAAAGAAATGTCCCTACCACTCTATCATAAAAGATCGGACTCATGTATTTTAAATCGATTATGTGATTAGCTGGCTCCCCAATCCAGGCTGGGGTAAGTCTAGATCTTGCACTGCATTAGTTAGGTTTGGACGACTGTGGTCCAGTGTCCAAAATTAGATTTAGGATCCGGAGCAGATCTTTAATTATAAGACCCCAACCTTCGGGAATATAATCCCAAATTTTTAATAAAATGCTCAACTCTAATTATATATTCTTTCAATCCTAAAATGTAAAATGCAATACTTAGATTAAGTTGGGACACTTCCGGATGATTTTAGAATCTCAAAGTATCCCCTATTTTTCTTCCCTTGATTCTGATAATAACTGCTCAAATTTTGATCCACTCACTTATGTGCTTCCAAAATTCACCTATTTTTGACATCACTCCTAAAAAATCTAATGGAATTTTGTCAATATTTTAATCGAGAGTTTTCGTAGGGGACTCTGTTTCCCTACGATGTAATTAACTATGAGGGCTTGCGCTCGTAGGAGATTTAGAATCACACACTCACCTTATTTTAAACATTGATTTTTCAAAATTTATATTGGATTCCTTTGGGAAAGATTAAATATGATCGTTATTATCATATTCAAAGAATTATCATTGAATGACATTTTCTCCCTTTGGGGAGATATATCTTTCCTTAATAATGCTTTGGATATGAACTTAACGATCACACTTCTTGAATGTTGTAGCTGGATGTTTAGTTGAACCTCACCTTGGCCCTTCAGGGCCATACGAAGTTCTCTTTAGCATCCGGTTACAATACTCAACATGAGATTTATAATTCTAAATCTAAATTTCGTCCTGAAATTTTATTTTCACATTCCGAGGTGATATACTTTTTCTAACGGGACGATTCAATATTTGAATTAAAATTCAATTTCAATTTTCAAATTCCCAAATAAAATCCTTATTTTTCAAAACCTATTTTCAAAATTCCACCAATAGCAACATGATTAACATTGAATAATACACTGATATGTCAAGTTTAAATTGAAGATTATAAACTATGTGACTAGGAGTTATTAGATTTAAGGACTTTTTGGTAATGAAGTAAAATGGCTATAATGTATTACAAATTTAGGGGTTTTGAGAATATTAGTGTTTTTTTTTTGAAGTAAAATGAATGCAATTTAAATTTTTGATATATTGAGAATGCACCCTCTAATGTAAATTTAGTATATTTAAATTTAGTCTGATTTAGGTGATTTCCAATTAGAGCATAAATTCATCACCATTGGTATTGCTCACAGGCCCATGACCACCTTCACATGTTATCATCACCATCATCATCACTCGTCATCATCCACCATTGCCACCATTAACTGTCAGCTGCCGCCACCACCACCATCACCTATCACAAACCCCCACCATTGATGACCACAACAATTTCTGGACTTTATTCTACATTAAATTTTCTTCAAGCCAAACAACTATATTTATTTTACTCTTCTAACCACTTCAATGCCTTTCAAATATAATGCATTCGTTTAGAAGCAAATTTCTTTTTTAGCCAACCAAACATCAGCTTAGAAGGAGAGTAAAGCATTTTTTTCATCATTACATTTAATGCTTATTTAGGATCACTTTTTTTTTTAATTAAGGGAAACATTAATTTATTATATTTTAAAACATTTTTATCTATAAGTTATAAACTTAAATCAATATTTTTAAATACTAAATAACTTTTCATGTATTTGGATTATTTTTAAAAATAATTATCGTCATTAGCCACCAATGTCATCTACCACCATCCATTACTGCTGCCACATTTGTCCACTACTAACCTGTCAACAATCATTGTGACCACCACATAAATAATAAAAAATAGCATATCTTTTAAAATAATTTTTTTTCAAAATATAAACAATCAAATTAAATAATAATAATAATAAAAGTAAAATTGATCTCAAACAATCAAAAGTCTTTTTGGTCTTTGATTGTTGCTATTAGTTATTCAATTATAATTATGATTGATAATCTTATTTTTTTACTCATTTATGTAGACTTATTTTTTGCTTGCTTAATACATTGAGACTTAGTTTCTCACCATTCAAAAAAAAAAAAAAAAAAAAAAAAAAAAAAAAAAAAAAAAAAAAAAAAAAAAAAAAAAAAACACACACACACAAATGTTTAGTCATTCCAACATTGAAGCAAAATTGATACTTCAAAATATTTAACAATACCTTGATATTAGAAAAACAATTGACATTTGGATCTAAGTTACACATTCTTCTTTAGACCCATTAACTCTTTCATTAATTTTTCTATCTCCTCATAAGATGACCCTCCCTTCTCCACAGCTCTCTTTGCCATTTTGCTAAGCTCCTTTGCCCTCCTCCTCCTTTCATTTGCCTCATCACTTTCCTCCATGATCCTCCTTACTGCCGACTCCAATGCAGAAGCCTCTATAATCGGCCTTGCATCTGCCTTAAAATTGTACACATTTGACCCCACCATCACCCCAATCTTTAATATTTCCACTAATAACTTTTCATTATAAAATTGCTCAGAATACAATGGCCATGTGACCATCGGTAACCCTGCAGTGAGCCCCTCCAAGCTAGAATTCCACCCACAATGAGTCACAAATCCCCCAATTGCATCATGATTCAATATCAACAATTGAGGGGCCCACCCTTTTATCATCATCCCTTTCCCTTTAATTTTGTCCACATAGCCCTCTGGAACCCAATCATCGCCCTCATTCCGCACCACCCATATAAATGGATGCATCGATGCTTCCAACCCAAGTGCCATTTCTCTTAATTGAGTTGTTGAGAAAAGACCCCCACTTCCAAAGGCAACGTACACAACGGAGCCCGATTGTTTTCCATCAAGCCATTTCAAGCACTCATTATCAACCATTGGTTGCTCCCCTCCCCTTACTGAATTATAGGTCACATTTTGGTTGCAAAGCGAAACTGGGCCAATACTCCATGCCCTCCTCCCTACCACTTCACGATAGTGATTGACATATTTGGGTTCCAGCTCATAGAAGCTGTTCACCACCACACCATAACACTTAGGTTCCACCTCTTCTATCTCGTTATGTATATCCAACATGAATTGCATCGAAGTTCCTGCAAGTTTTTTTAAGTCCATTACTTGAGTTTTCAACATATCTATTCGATCAGGGAGGCCAGAGAAGACAAAGGACTTGGCCTCATCCATGATTGGATAACATCGCTCAAACGTGTCATTAGCACAACGTGCAAAAAAGTTGGTGCCATGGAAGACAAGTTGTGGAATACCTCTTGCGGCAGCAACATAATATGTCCACGGCAAAAATGCACCGGTGATGATGCAATCGGGGCGGAGATCTCTAAGCACACAATTGAAAGGGTGGCGGAGCGAAGCAAGGGCTTTGAAGTAGTTAATGCGTTGGTCATCAGAGAGGACAAAAATCTGTTTCTCAAACCCCTCAGGGAGGCCAAAGTAAAGTGAGGGAAAGTTGATGATATGGAGATTGATAGAGTCATCGATGGCGGGGCGGATAATAGGGGCGATGGCAGGGGTAGCGAGGATGGTGATGCTTGCCCCGTGTGCAGCAAAGATCTTGGCCATATCAACCAAGGGAAGTATGTGGCCTTGTGCCATGAACGGGAAGAAAAGAATGTGGAGATCCTTGGCTTGGGTGCTCATGAATGAATCAATTGCTATAAATTAAAGCTAAAATCTATTGTGTCTTGCTTTGTGAGATTTGGATTTTATAGAAGAAAGTGAAAAAGGAAAAATTACTTTTAAAAGAAATTAGCTGGCAATCTTCTAGAACAATTAATTCCTTTTCAACAGCCACAACATGGAAGAATGATATCCACTTGTTTATGGGGCTTAGAACTTAGAAGGTACAAATTATTGGTATGAATTAAATATTTTTGTCATTTTGTTAATAAATTTTAGAAATAAAGATAAAAAATTAACCCCAAAAAAGATCTAAGTAATTTTTGTGTAAATTTATATATATGATGCCCTCTTATATTTTTGACACATGCTAGTTAATAAATAACTCAACAAATAAATTCATCTAACAGAGAGATACATCCGGATTTTTCTCTGTCTACAGTAAAAGCGCAGTTGCTACAGTAACTGTGCTTTGACTGCTCTTTACTGCAGATAGGGAGAAATTTGGATGTATTTTTTGTATCAGATGATCAGACCTAATAATTTGCCGCTGGGAAGTAAGGTGATTTTGAATATATAAATATATATATCATTTTCAATCTCGTATTGTGATGCTCACTTCTTCACTTTGAATTTATATAAAAACAATTTTGTGGAATGTTTCGGCCCAAGGAGCTAGATATTTAAATATAAAAACATCATTTTCAATCTAGCACGACGGTACTCAATTTTATAATGCTATAATGCTGCAATGCTAAATTTTCCAATGTTGTAGTGCTTCATAGAATATTCTAGATGCTTCTAGATTTTTTTAACCCGAGACCCAATGTCGTGGCATCACCCACAAATTCTTTCCCAAAATAGTGAGGACAATGTTGTAGCAAAGCCACTTTCAACACCGCGATGCTCCAAACACTTCAAATAAAAGTACATTATCGACATATTTTTTCGGCATAAATCAACATTTTTCCAACGAACTTGCATGTTTCCCGCGGCATTCCGGCAGAAAACTTTTCACCAGTAAAAACCTAGGAAATAAAATGTGACAAATTTTTTTTCGTCAAAAATTATTTATGTCAAATTTCTAGTGGTCATCCAACAGATTCTATTCTCATCAACAGTGTCTAGCAAGTCGGCGGATTCATGGGAATCGCTACCAGAAATTCCCGACAACATTACCGGCAGTTGAACCTCGATAAGAACACGCTTCCTGTCCTCCACAAATTCTGCCAACAAATTCTGGAGGAGTTTCCACCCTTTTCCATCTCATTGCATTGTGCCACCCCATATCGAATGTTTCTGGTGAATATTTCATCGGAAAGCCGCAAGAAACCTGCAACAATGCAAAAAATAAAAAAGAATAAAAATTAACCATCTCTTGTTATTGCATTGTAACATTTGCAAGAAATACCTGCAACAATTGATTGATATACAAAAAATAAGATATATCATCATCATACAATATTGTTACTCAAAATATAATAAAATTATTCAAAACATTAGTTTAACAACTTGAAAATTCAATCGTTCACCATAAAATTTTTTCACATAAGCATTCAAGACATAACAGTAATGTTGCATTCAAAATGTAACAATAATGTCGCATTCAAAACGTATCAAGACATAACAATAAGGTCAAAATGAAAATACATTTTCCAAACTACCACAACAACTTAAACAATAAGTTCTCTAATCATCTTCCATCTCCTCACTCCCCTCATATTCATGCTCAGGCTGCTAAACCTTTTTTTTTTTTTTTTTTTTAATTTTTGCTTAGGTATGATTGCAGCTCTGCATGCATCTCAGTCTGCTTGGAGCAAGGACATCTAAACATTCCATCCGGCCTAAACAAATGCAGTTGATATGCGACGTGAATGAAAGAATCATCTCCCACAATAAATTTATCTATCAATGTCTTTTATCTCGAAAACAATCTTATATACATCTAATACCTCTTCTTTTGGATAGTAATCCTAAAATAAAATAAATTTACAAAAATTGATTATTATTATGATGTTTAACTCCAAGGTTATTGAGTGCTTAGATATCAAAGTCTACAAAAACATATTAACTTACACCTTCTAAATTGTCCAATTTATAACTAATGAATTACCAAAAACCTAAACCTTGAAATCCAAAATGTCTAAATGACAAGTTAGTAAATTCTAAACAATAAAAATGACAAATAACCATGAATAAATTCATTCTAACATCACTCAAATTCTTTCATACATCACTCAAACTCATGTATAATCATTCAAATGGAAATTGCCATTTAATATCTACTCCAAAATTCATCACATAACCTAAAACCCTAAGAAATTAGTTAGTGCACCAAAATAAATAAACAAAAAACTCTCTAAAAATGAAGATATTTACTATACAACAAGATCTACAAAGTTATACAATATTGAGTGAGAAAACTCTCTAAACTCAGAATAACTTGTGTTGTAATGGTTCAAATTGTGTTTAGAAGGAAATGTGTAAAGATAACAAGTTTTAATTTTTAAATCTTGAAGAAATGGAGAGAAATGAGCAAGAAATCACTTGGATCAAAAAATGAGGGCGATACAATAGTGGGCTTCATCCCTAAGCGGAAAATCTAGAAAATGAAGAATAGAGGGAAGTTGGAGCAAATTAGGACCTTATTTGGCAAAAGTTTCCACCAAGCATGATTACTTATCATCGACGAGCTGTTTGACAGAAAAAAAATGTCAGGAGGCATAGTATCCAATGGAATTTTTTGTGGAATTATCAGCGGAAAAACCGTCGATACCGAGAACAACAAAAAAAAATTTGCCAGTTTAATTTGGATGATTTTCCATTAGTGGAGCATTTTGCCTCTTTATAGATTTTATTTATTCCATCCCATTTATAATCTTTTTTAATGTTTTATTATTTATTTTGAGACTTATTCGGACTCAAATTTGATCACTGCGGTGTAGTTGAGTTCATTTTGTTGAGACGTTCATAAAGTTTCTAATTCAAATATCTATCAATATTCTAGTTGGATCAACTTTTTTAGGACATAAATGTGTGTCTATATATATATATATATAAAAGAAAATTTTATTTTTATTTGCTTAAATCAAATAAGCTTATTATGTTTAAAAAAATAACTTACACAATTAAAATTAAATTAGCACAATCATGCACAAAAATGAATACTTCATAATGTATTTTTTTAATACTATATATTTAAACAAATTTGTAGCAAGTTTGCTCGTTTGTTTTTCATTATGGACTAAATAATGTATTGAAATTTTAATAATTAGTTTTTTGGTACTCCATTTTCATTGCTTATATTTTTTTATTTATTTACTCTATTTGTAAGATATATATTTTATATATTACTTTATGAACTCTATTTATAAAGAGGAAGTAGAAAAAATTTCAGGCAAGTGTTTAATACAAGAAAGAAAGCTGTAGATTAGGGGTGTCAAATTTGGGTCACAGGTCGGGTTCGGGTCGGACTCAGAACTAACCCGGGTTCAATCGGGTCAACCATAACCTAACCCGGATAAGCAAACGGGTCAAAAACACGGACCCAGACCCGACCCGTTGGGACGCGCAGGCGGGCAGACGCGGGGCGCGAGGAGGACTCGCGAGCTAGGAGGACTCTGGCGCGCAGCGGGTGGCTGCACTGCGGACGCGGGCAGAGCGGGTGCGCGACAGGCACGGGCGCACGGCGGGTGTGTGGCAGTGAGCACGAGAGCTGGTGCGTGCGTGCTGGCAGGGCGGGCGCGTGCAGGGTTGCGGGTAGCGCGGGCGCGACTCGCGAGTGGGCACGACTAGCGAGCGAGAAGCGCGGGCGCGACTAGCAGGGGGCGCGGGCAACGTCGGGCAAGGTGTGGGCAGCCGTTCTTCAACATATCAATCAATATATATATTAAATATATTGACTCAAATCATTTGCTTTGTTCTTATCAGGGATATTGTTAGGGTACTTGAAAGTAGGATACATGTTCTTCAACATATCAATCAAATCAGTATTTTTCGTCTGATTTAGTGAGCATAAATAGGTGTCTCATAAACTAGAAGAAATGCATCAGCGACATCTCTAACATCCACAAAGGACCCGCTTCGATAAGGCTGAGGCATATTTACATCGAACAATATGTCCAATACTCATTCCAACTCTTCAATTACATGCCAAATATGCAACAAAAGAGGCCATTCAGCCACCGCATGCTGGCACAAATTGAAGACCCAGTACACTCCTCAATCGCCTTCTATTGCAAACAAAGCTTTGGCCGCGATCATAGAACAATCTGCTCAAGAATGGTACCTAGACTCCGAAGCATCCTCCCACATTACGAATTCCCTTGACAAACTTTTTGTTGCTCAGTCGTACCAAGGATTGGAGGTAATTACCATAGGCGACGATCGTTCTATTCCGATTGCTCATACTGGCGAAGGCCTCCTACCGACACAGGCTTGTAAGCTACACTTGTCCAAACTTCTACATATTACTAACATTCATTACAATTTGATGTCTATCTCTCAATTAACTAAAGATAAATCACATATATATTATATTTACTCATAACGGCTTTGCTTTCAAGGACTTGACAACTCATCAAATTCTTCTAAATGGACCATGCCGTGATGGTCTATATCCGCTTCATGACACGACCAGCAAATCCACATTCAAAGCTCTCGCTGCCACACGATCCCTCTCCCGACTGCGGTACAATCATATTTGCCACCCCAATAATAGTGTTCTACATTCTATTTTCAAGAACGATTTACATCTCAATTTACCTGTTCTTTCTTCAATATGAACTCCTATCGACTATTAGTTGCCTTAAGAAGCCTCTATGGAATTGCCATCAACCCCTAACATATAAATCAATTACATTTTGACATTACTCATGTCATCTTATATATATATATATATATATATAGTAAATATGTTAAGTCATTTTTCAAATGATTTTTATGTAAAAATAAAACAAAATTAAATTAAACTAAGCCTAAACGAGGCTTGAAAATTTTGTGTAAATTTTTTCAAAAAGTATGGTATAATAAAATTGACTATCTTTCTAATTTTTTTACTCAAGCTTGAATTGTATAATGATTTTTATTTAAATTAGAAAGAATTATTGCAAAGCCCACCAATTTAATAATAATTATAACTCATTAATTAAATAAACTACAACTCCCAAAAATATTTGAGAACCATTTAAATAAGATGATTATTTAAACCTTCAAATGAGATGAAAACATTTAACTAGGCATTTATTTTGAAAAAAAAAAAACCAGAGCTAAGCTCTACACAGCTTCTTTCGTTCCATTAGTTCATGCATCAAATTTCCAATCTCCTCATAAGATGACCCTCCCTTATCCATAGCTCTTTTCGCCATCTTGCCAAGCTCCTTCGCCCTACTCCTTCTCTCCTCAGCCTCTATTCCATCCCCCATCAACATTCTAACAGCTTCAGTAACTGCTGCAGCCTCCACAATCGGCCTCCTCTTTGCATTAGAAGTGTACACTTTTGAGCCTACCATTACCCCAACCTTCAATATATCTACCAAAAGCTTTTCATTATAAAATTGATCTGCATGTAATGGCCATGTCACCATCGGCAACCCAGCACTAATCCCTTCTAAACTAGAATTCCACCCACAATGAGTCACAAATCCTCCAACTGCATCATGATTTAGTATCAATAGTTGTGGGGCCCATCCTTTTATCACCATCCCAACGTCTTTAATTCTCCCTTCATAACCCTCTGGAATCCAATCATTGCCCTTATCTCGCACCACCCAAACAAATGAATGCATTGATGCCTCGAGACCAAGTGCTATTTCTCTCAATTGTTCTACCGACAAAAAGCTCCCACTTCCAAAGCAGATGTACACAACCGAGCCTACTGATCTTTTTTCAAGCCATTGCAAGCACTCATTAACAGATGATGGATATTCCCCACCTCTTGTTGACTTGTTGATCACCTCCTTGTTGCATAGAGAAACTGGGCCAACATTCCATGCCCTTCCCTTCATCTTGCAGTAACGATCCGCATATTCAGACTCAAGCTCATAGAAACTATTCATCAATGTGCCAAAGTTCTTGGATTCCACCTCTTTCCCCTCCTTAATTGTTTTCATGATGATCTCATTTCGCGTTATTGGTAAGTTTTTGTGGTCCGGGACTTGTGTTTTTAACATCTCTATTCGATGTGGGAGGTCGGGCAGGACAAAGGACTCGACATTGTCCGTTAGTAGGTTGCGCCGCTTGAAAGCACTTCTGGCGCAGACCGCAAAGTTGCTGTACCCATGAAAGACAAGCCTACAAATACCTCTCGTGATTGCAACATGGTATGTCCATGGAAAGAATACGTCAGTAATGACACAGTCGGGACTGAGATCTCTTAGCACAGAGTCAAAAGGGTGGCAGAGCGAAGACATAGCTTTCAAGAAGTTAATGTGTTGGTCTTCATAATGAATCAAGGATTCATTCTCGCACCCGTCGGGGAGGCCGAATTCTGCAACAGGAAAGGCGATGATGTGGAGATGAACAGAGTCATCAATATTGGGGCGGATAATGGTGGCATTAACGGGAGTAGTGAGGAGGGTGACGCGGGCACCACGAGCGGCGAAGATCTTGGCCATATCGACCATAGGGAGCATGTGGCCTTGAGACATGAAAGGGAAGAAAAGCATATGGAGATGATCGGCTTTAGAGTCCATAGCTGGGCAATGGCTCGAGAGCAAGATTCTAGGGGTCTTGGATGGTGGGAAGCTCATATTGTAATGAATGTGATTCCATAACCAAATTACTTCCATTTACGAAGTTTTCGTCATTGCTAACATAACTTTGCAACTGATGGAGGAATAAAAGGACAAAGTCTAGCAGTAATTTAGGGCTTTTTCATTTCCATTATTTATTTCTTTATTTATGTAGGATAAATATGATATTCTTAATTAATTTTAAATTGTATATATATATATATATAAATTTATCAGTGGTATATATAAAAAGTAAATACAAAATGTTTAAAATTTCTTATATTTAATTTGTGATGAAAAAAATATTAAATATTTATTGAAGAAATATTCCAGAAAATATATTTAATATTCATTTAGTGAATAACAACACAACAATAAGTCTTTTTATGTTTGATTACTTGCTCTTAATATGAAGATTCAACAAGAAACTGCGAGTGTATTATCTTAGCATTTTTTAAAGAACCAGCACACACTATAGAACTTTTATGTGAAAAGGGCATAACCGTGTGCATGATCTAAATAAAATAATTAGTCTAATGGTTGTAGTTGGCAACGATGGTATTCTTGAATGATGGAGATCGAAAAATCATAGTCTAGTGATGAAGGTCGAAGAACCATAATAAATTGGTGGCGATCAAACAATGGTTTGGTAATAGTGTTCCTGTGGTGGTTTGACAATGACTATCGGTTAGTGCATCGATAATGGAAATCAAACGATTGTCTGCTGATGGTGATTTAGTAGTGTTCTAATAGTGAAGGTCAGTGGCTAATCATCTTCAAACCACCTCTTTATATATTTTTAAGAGTGGCAATCTTCAAAAAGATTGCCACTGTTAAATGACTTTGATATAAGCGAGATCATTTATTATTAGTGATATTATTGCATTGACGTCTAACTTAAATTGTGGCTCTACAGCAAAGAGTCAAAGTTAGTGCTGATTATGTACAACAATCTTATAAGCGATAGTGTACATTGACATTGCTATGGCCAAGAGATAACGGCAAAGGACTTTAGGTCAAACAATTATAATTGGACGGCTATAATTTAATGACTATAGTCGATAATGATGATCAGATGATTATCCTTTACTGATAGAGATTAGAAGATAATAATCTAGCGAAGAAGGCCAGAGGACGATAATCAATTTATGTACTAATATTCATTTGTTAGTTTTACGAAGACTATTGAGCGGTTGCTTGATAATAGAGACCAAGCAGTTGTTTAATAATTGTGGTTTGATAGTGAAGATCGAGGGTGGTGGTTCAGACGGAGGCGGTTAAATATTTAAATATGTTTAATTTGATCAAATTAAATAACTTGTATAATTTCAAAATATATGTTGTCATATCATTTTATATTTTTAAAATTGATAAGACCCAATAAAAGTGGCATTTCGACGGAGTGCGCTGTAATTGGATGTATGCATGACTTAAATGGAGTTTTATAATGTGAGACAGTGAGATGTTTAAAATGATGGATGGATGTAAAAAAATATTAGTTATATTTAAATATATATTACTAATAGGTCAAAGTGACGGGTAAAAAGTGATGACTTTGTTTATTAAGCCAACAGTTAATGACTATCGATTATTGATTACCCAAAAATATTGTGATAGCTAGAAATTCTTACTTGTTTATTGTGACTACTGAAATGCATGTTATTGTGATATTGTTCATATTATTGTACGAATTTATTATTACTGCATGAATTTACTATTACTGTATAATTTTATTGCTCCATCTACAAGATTATTAATGTTACTGTTAAGGACATCGATATTGCTTGATATTACTAATTCATTGAACTGATACTAAGCATGTGACATATTGAGCATGTAAGATACTGATTTAATACTGATATTCTAATTTTGGGTGTCTAAATAATGTTAAAATTAGATGACCTTGAGCTTATTGGAGACGAGACACTTACTTTGGATATGAGTATAGATTTGGAGGTTGTATGTTTTTTTAATTAATGGAAATTTTAAAATCATGCCAGCTCACTCATTTTTTAAGTTTTAAAAAACTGAACCGTGAAAGCTCTCAAATATTTAGGGTTTTGATGAATAGAAAATTTAGTAGCTGCCGAGGAAAAAAAACGAAGCAGATGATGAAGATTGGTTTGGAGGAGTTCGCGTTCTCTGCAAAACCATCGAAAAAGAAGAAAAGTTTAATAGTAAGGTATATTTTACTCACACACTAATTTCTTTTCAATGAATATAATGAGGCAATAAATGTTTTGCTGAACTTGGTTTTTCAACAGAAAAATCAGTCGTTAAATGTGTTCACCTTCAAGGCATATCAACTTCTCAAACAAGCTCAAATATCTCAGCAAGGTATTTATAAACAGGGAACTAATGATTTATGTAATTTTTATGATGTTTTATTAATATTCATTTAGAACATATTCTTAAAAAAATTATATGTCGAATGCTGCAATAAAACATGCATGTATCATTGTATTTATTCATTTTAAAACTTTTTTGTGCTTTACCACAACTCAATATTAGAAAAAATATATTATTATTATTTTTTTTCTTAAAATGCACTATATATTGCTAGGTACCACTGTGTATCGCTGGTAGGTACTGCTAGGTACCACTACTATTTATTCATTTTAAAACCTTTTATACAATTGTATATTAGGAAAATTATATTAAAAAATATAATTTTTTTGTTAAAATACACTATATATTGCTAGGTACCACTGTATCGTTGGTAGGTACTGCTAGATACTGCTAGGTACCACTGTTATTGTTTCATTTTAAACCTATTTGTGCTTTTAAATAACCGTATATTAGAAAAATTATATTGAAAATTATAATTTTTTTTGTTAAAATGCACTATGTATTGCTAGGTACCATTGTGTATCACTGCTAAGTTCCGTTGCTATTTATTTATTTTAAATTTTTTTGTGTTTTTTCACAATTGTATATTAGAAAATTATATTAAAATAAAATACTTTTAAAAAATGTTATACTGTAAGAATATACAATTCAACTTTTTTATAGAAAGAGATTTTCTGTATAATTTGATTAAAACTGAAATAAAATACTTTTTTCAATAGAAATACGAACCCAATGACACCAAATTCGACTCAATTCGAGGCCAAATGGGTCCAAATCAAGCACCCGAATCATTGTTGGAAGGTTAAAACCACAATATGGATTACTAATCGGTTTCCAAATGTGACATGCTTATAGTCGAATCGAGTGGCTCGATGAGACAAATCCAACAAGTCCAAGATCATGGAATTCTGAAATCATCAAGACCTTCAAATGCCTAATAAATGGTCTATGACCAAAGGATTCAACAATGGTCGTACATTCAAACCACTCTCAATTTATCCCTGATCTTCCTCCAATTTACTGGTCATGTCATTCTCAGAAAACTATAAATAGACCCCTCATTTCTGTTGAAAGGGGGACCGAAGCAAGAGGAGAAGAAGAGAAGAAAAAGAGATATCATAATAGAAGAAAAAAAAGGAAGAGAAGGAAGAGACTCCTCCTCGACCACCGTCGGCCTTTTAGACGGTAACCTACCGACATCTGAGTTTTGCCTGAATACCATCTAGTTTTGAAGCTCTGCCCGGCCGCCGACTGACGTTAGACTTCTACTCGTCGTCGGACTTTCGCCGAACGCTATCTGCCGTTGAACTTATGTCCATCGCTGGACTTCTACCCATCGTCGAACTTTCTACGGACTTCTATCAAACGTTGTACTTCTGTCCATCACTGAACTTCTACCTGACACTGGAGCTCCACTCGTTGTCTAATTTCTACCCGACGCCAGATTTCAACCCGATGCCAGACTTCCGCCCAGCACCGAAGTTTCGTTAGACTTCTACCCAATGCCTGACGTTTGCCTGTCATCAGACTTCTATCCAATGCTGAACTTCTGTCAATTGCTGGACTTCTACCTAACGCAATCCTTTCGACCTCCATCATCACAAAATGGTCTTTTTGACCTTCATCACTTGCCGACTACGATCATTCTGACTCACGTCGCCCACAGGCTACGGTCCTTCTGACCAAACAAACACATCAACAATTATTCTTCATGTTTCTACTATGTAACACACTCTATATGATATATATTTGTTACATTAAGCGAATGCCTTCCCCCCAATGAAGGGTCTCATTTGTAATCAACTACATTTTAGGACAAATATGTAGTCATAAATGATTGGAAGGCTAATCTACTTAACAGAACTAAGAAATTTATTTCAGATGTCAACTGTATTCATGTTTGGCCAGAAATTTGAGATGAAAATAATGTTATAAAATTCCTTCCTAAAAAACCATCTCATTAATTTTATATTAATTTTCATAAAATTAATTAATTAAAGGTAATATTTACCTTTATTCGAAAGTTTATACAAATAAGCAGAACTAAAATGCACTATAAATAAATTATATGGGTTGGAAAGCGATTAATAAAATACAAAAAGATTACAACACAAATAATAACATGCAGAATTCAATAATTTATATCTGCAGAATTCGTCAAGAAATATATATTAATACTTATTTTCTTATTAAATAAAAGGGTTAAGGGGAAAAAATTTGAACGAAAGCCAAAAAAAAAAAAAAAACAATTTTAATAAAGCAAGTGAAATTAAGGCTTCATTTGGGACAGCTTTTTTATTGCTTTCTAAAACGGAGTTTTAGTACAAAATTTTTTACGTAGTTTTAGTACAAAATTTTTTAATTTTGTACTAAAACTCTGTTTTAGAAAGCAATAAAAAAGCCGTCCCAAACAAAGCCTAAGACTTTATTTGGGACGATTTTTTTAATGCTTTCTAAAGCAACTTTTTTGTTAAAAAATTTTAAGTTCAAAAAATTTTTATACTAAAAAGCTAATTTAGAAAACAGTAAGAAAACTTTCTCAAACAAAGCTCTAAGATGTTACCAATATCCTCAGTAATAGTGATATAATGAGATCAGGTACTAAAACAATCCTCGAATGAAAGATAAGCTATTAATATAAATACAATTGACTAAGCCATGTTGGGGGCTATTGTGGATAATCAAGATCACATTGAAGGCTACAAATAGATTGATTACTAATGGTGGTTGTATTGGCCGTCCTATACAGGCTGAGAAAACACGATTTAAAGGTTGGAACAAGAGGTGAAGAAAGGTCATGGATGCTATTAAAGATGATAAGCTCAATTAATCCGTAGGGATAAGATTACATGACATACAAATAGTGGGATTGTGGTGTAGAAAAGTCATGAAGTGTAATGAAGATTTTCAAAGCATTAATTGGAAGATCAAATGATCTCTAAATCTATATTAAAAAAATATAAATATTGCATGCCTTTGTCTAGTCAATCATTTTGACGAGACAAATCCAAGGAGTACAAGACCACTCAATTCCAACATTATTAAGACACTTAAATATTGAATAAATATGTTATGATCAAGAGAATAAATACATATTGTTAAGTGAAGATTTCGGAAATTCATAATATTTACTGATTGTTAGTTGCTCACCAACAATGATCCTTCGACCTTCGTCGCTCAACTATGCAAAGATGATGGAGGTCGGGGGAAAGTATGATGGTGTTTGTTCAAAGTTTGTCAAGCAAGGATCTGATGTGATGATCGAGCAGTGGTGCCTTGTGGAGCTATGAGATTCTTGAAGTATCTTAGCTATCTTAAATTTCAAGCCAATTTGTAACCCTTCCCCCCACTGGAAAGTGAAGGTTAATTTTTATATTTTTTATAGTAGCATGTCTCAAAATATTGATAAGCTAGTTCTCTTACACTTCAACAATCACTTCTAACCCCCACCATTTAGTTGATTTTTTCAATTTTTGTCTATTTTGAATTTATAATACTTTTTCATCCACATCTTCAAATATATATACCCCCTTACGTAGGGAGGAAATTAGTTCCTCCTCTTATTGAGGCTTTAATTTTTCTCTTAAGAGTAGCTTTTCACTTTCTTATATATAAGTGATACATAATGCTTCTTTCGTAGACTTCAATAAAATACTATCCTAGATAGACTGTGCATATACCTCTTACAAGCTACAGTGCTCCTCCTTCAAGAGTTACAAATTATTATTTATGGATGGAGTTATAGAAGATGTTCACATCTCTTATTCTTTCTAATAAGTTTTTGGCTCCGCCTCCTAAAATAGACTTGATACTATCTTTTATAGGCAATGCTTAATTCCCTCTTCATAGGCTCTAATAAATTATTGTCCCTAATGTGAGTGAGCATTTGCCTTTTCTTGCTTTAATGTTCATCAACTAAGAGTATCAAATCACTATATAGCAGAGTTATGAGTGTTACTCATGTTTTTTAATATCTGAGTCATAGCTCTAGCTCCAGTTTCATCTTAAAAAAAATATTTGTCTCTATATTTTGTGAGATTATGATATGAAAAAATTTCATCCTATTTTGAAGCTCCAGTTTCTACTAATAGGGAGGCGATTATTAACAAAATTTAATGTAGTTCGTCCAAGAGATGACTTAAAAAAGTACTCCACTTTATTGAGATTGACATTCAGCTTGGTTTTGACATTTGGTATTAATATTGGTGATACCAAGCACAAACGTTTTGAATTTAACCATTTAAAAACTTGCATCCTTGTATCAAATCATAAGATGGCTTCAAAATGTATATTCACATTCAATTTGTATGTAGTAATGAACTATTCAACTTTATATAAATGTATTTTAGATTTTTTAGAAGTTTATATGTACATAAAATCTTCATGATATTGATTCAATTGGAGCATAAAGATCTCAATTTTTTAAGACCACCAAATATATTTTGAGATTTAAAAATAATAGATAAATCATAAACCTTCTGAGTTTTTCAGATTACAAGATAAAACTGTATCTTTTGAGACTTATATGTCATTTGTGATATTTGGAGAATTGATGAAATCTATAAAACTTATGTCATATGATGTTTTTAAAGAATCAGAGAAACTTGAACATTTTATGGCTTTTAATCATCTAATCCTTTTGGAATATTTTTGTCTTATAAGGCTTATATTTTATGGTATTTTTGAGAAATCTTATATATTCTGAGGTTTATGTTTTTTAAGCTTTTGGGATGATCTTACGAAATTTGTAATCAATTTATAATATTTTATTTTCTCTTTTTTCATCCCACCAAAATGTTATAATTCAACAAATATTCCCCATGTTATTAAAAATATGATGATTTATCTATTATATTTATCAACTCCATCACTTTATGATTGTGAAAAAACAAATCTTATAAAGAGTGTAAAAATCAAGAAACAATGATACAATGAAATATTGATGCCAAAGATTTTTCGCTTTTTATATATTAAAAAAAAATATATGTGCAAAATTTTTCATAAGAAAAAAAAAATCATACAATTATAGTAAAGACCAAAAAAAAAAAAAAAAAATGGCCTTTGAGGATGATTACACAAAGCTTGCACTTGTCTAACATTGATCAGAATCAGATTAAGTTGCCATCTTCACCCAAGTTCAAATACCTATCCTGGATTTGAACGCATGTAATCCTTCTTCTTATCAAGCTTTCTCTTTTAGCATTCACTAGATGGCTCAAGTGAAGAAGATATGTTCGACATATTAGGGTCGATAGAGGCACAATTATCAACACTTGATTGCATAGAATCCTCCTCGAAAAACATTTTTTGCTTAGCTTAACTCTCTGAGCATGCACTAGATAGCTCAAATGAAGAAGACTACCCCTAAAATGCCATTTTTATCTTAAGTTTTCTCTCTAAAGACCCTCCACAACATTTTTTTTCACTGAAACCTTTCTCAAAGATTTGTGGGCTACTTTGTTGTGAAGGCTGAGGTTTTCTATAGCCTTCTGGAAAAACAAATGAAGGGAGCTGCTTTCTTAGAACATGGGAAATAAAGAAGTCCATACCCGGTCTCCACGACCTATACATGTTCACCCATTCTTTAAATTCTTCTATAGTTTCTCGTAGGTCAAATTGTTGTTCTTCTTCAACCTTGAACCCTTCTTTTCTCCGTAATCCCAGGAAAAAAAATCTATGTGGACGCTGCTTAGAAGAATCAATATACTCAGTAGGATCTGGGTGGCATTGCAACATCCCATTTGTATCCCACTCAATCTAAAAGAAAATAATAAAAATAATAGTAAATGTTAAACATTCCAAAGAGAATATTTTTTTTTGATGAAATAAGGAAATAACACACAAAAAAAATCAAACTAGGAATTCATAAAGAAAAAAATTTACCTGAAGAGTCAAAAGCCTCAAACGAGATTCCACCCAGCCCTTCAAAATACGCAGATCATCAGCATCCTTGGCAACTATGAAAACCTTAAGAAAATTCTTGTATGAATAAAAAAATTGGTAAGGTTCAAATAATGCACTCCAACTGGTCTTATTCTGATCAATCTCCTGGAAGTAGTGAATAAAGTTAGAAAGACAGACTTCTGAAAAAAAAAATCATACAGTTTAGAGACATGATTACCTCACAAATTTTGTTGCCAAACTGGAACTGCTCATTCATAACTCTGAGGGTACTTTTTGATACATTATAACTAGAGTTCACGCTTGGATATGCTGGTGTAATGATTCGCATTTGATGAGTTCTATCATTGTGATTCTTGCATGGATCCCAAACAATAAAGCCTACTTTATCATTCACTATTGAACACAACATGATAGGATTTGGCCAACGCCATTGTGAATAGACTTTGAAGAAACGAGTGACCAACATACTGGGTGAAGCATTTGGAAACAATTGGCAGACATGGGCTACAAGTAAAGCCCAGCTAATACCCCCCGGAAATCCAATAACCTAACATGATAGAGGTAAACAATGGTGGAATGTTTAGCACATTATGATAAAATAATAACAAAAACCAGTGCTAACAAGACTTACATTAGAGTATACACAGCGAGTTTTAGCCCAAAGCTTTATGCATCTTAGAGTGATTCGAAAATTCTAAAAGATCAACAAATATATATAAAATCAATCAGTTAAATTATATATATAACCCAAGGAAATAAAGCAAGATAAGAAATAACAACCACTGTATTGACCTCAACATTAGGAACAAGTCTAAGTATCTTATCAGCATCCCTACAAGCATTAAGGCTTCGAACAGTACGTCCATCAACATTATATAACATCGAAACATTGGATATATCCAAATCCTACATGGAAATATTAAGAGAGTAAAGAGTTGATAATTTCATGGAAATCTTATTCACATCACATTTAGGCTTCTTTTGGGATGACCTTCTTATTGTTTGTACTAGAAGGCTTGCAAAAAAAAAAAAAAGATTCTCATAAGCTAAGCTCATGAACATTATAATATCTACAAAGACTTACTTCTGGAACTATGAGTACTGATATACTTGCATATAGAAGGTCAACAGATATCCCATTAAACTTAAATTTCATAACTGGAACATGAGCTTTCGGAATAGCTTGAAGCTCACTGACTTCTTCTCTTTTAGCCAGAATGTCATGTAAAATGTTGAAAAAATCCACCTGCATGCGTGAAATAGCTAGTTATACCAAGTTCACCTAGACAAGCTAGCTAGGTATAAAATCTCAATCACACGAGCAATTATTAACCTCTCTATTGACATATGAAGGGCCAACACATAATATATCAATATCAGCTCCAGGTCCATTAACCTATTTCACCAACAATTAATAGACATTCAATAATATAATGAATTTTTTTTTTTACCAAATCATGCATATACAGTCGTCAGACCTCCAAATGCCCCACTATGTTAAGGTGGAACTAGATAAAAGATTTAGGTTATGTTCGGGACGGCTTTCTATAAAATTTTTACTTGAAAATTGTATTAACGAACAGTAAGAAAGCTGTTCCAAACAAAGACTTAAGAACATCTTCATTAGGGGTGTTAAAACCCGGTCACGGGCCGGGTCGAACTGACCCGGGGTTCAAACGGGTTGACCATAACCCGACCCTGTTAGGTAACCAGGTCGGAAATGCCAACCCGAACCCGACCCGACAGGTTGCCGGGTTGACCCGACCCGACCCGGAATTGGGGTTCTCCTGGCGCCGGAACGGCGGCGGGCGGATGGCAGATGCGGGGCAGCTGTGCGAGGCAGCGGGCGCGCAGGCAGTCAGGCGCGGGGCAGCGCACGCGTGGCAGCGGGCGCATCGGGGCATCGGGCTCAGGCAGCACGGGCAGGGGCAGCACGCGTGGGGCAACGGCCTCGGGCAGCGCGAGCGGCGGCAGCGGGCTCGTGCAGCGCGATCGGGGGCAGCGGGCGGGAAATCCTAAATTTTTTAAAATAAACGGGTTTTTGGGTTGACCCAGCAACCCGCCTGATCAACCCGAACCCGACCTGCTTTTTCAAAGGGGTTTTAACATGCAATGTAATATCAAATAATAGGGGTGGCATTTATAATTTCAAAAATACATGAGAGGTCTATGCAATATTAATCATCTATATATGGATGATTTAAATATAATTATTAACATGCCAATAACCTCATCTCATTTTAATAAGTAAAAAACAAAATATTGTAATGTAGGATTTATAAAATTGTTTGAGTATTACCAATGGGGGAAGTTCCACCGTAGAACTATGAGGTGGTTGAGGGGAGAGCTTGTCATGCCTTAAAAAATAGGCAATGATCATCAAGTGAAGCGGAAATATTCAAAGATCAAAACAAGAACACAAAAAGTAATTATATTTTCAGCGGAACCATATCGTGAACACGTTAACTATATTAAATCAAATCACCCTACCTGTGAAGAAGATCCAAAGAATTCATCAGGCACTGATCGATCAAATAATAAATTAAAGGTCATTTCATTCACACGAACGCAAATCAAAGATTGTATACAAGATTCAATAATAGAAACTCAATCAAATAAAAAACTAAACTTTGATCCGGATTGATAGGAGCATCGATTAATACCTGCGGAAACAAAGAGCTCTGTGCCCAAACGCTGCCTTCATGGCAAATTATGGCCGCCGCCGTAAGTCGCTGGCCCTCATTGTCGCAAATAAAGTGCTCTTCAACGTACGTTTGCCACGACATGCTGCTTCCTCTTCACAGCTTCTGCATGCAAATCCCTAATGATTTGAATATAAGTATTCTTAAATCCTTTCATTTCAAGAACTCTCCATAGCATTTCTCTTGAAACTTTATCATATGCTTTCTCTAAATCAAGATAAATAAAATTTATATGGTATATATAAATAAATAAATAAGGGGTATTAAATGCTTTGGTTATTCACTTAAGATCTTGGGCTCGGTCAGCCCTGCATTTCGGGCAGGAGGATGATCCATTCAAAGAAGAATTAAAATTTCTTTCAAAAAATTTAATGGAAAATATTATATATTTAATTACGCTCTTTTCTTTTTAGCAAAATTTTTCAAGCGTTGTTGTTAGTTAATAAATCAAATATCCTAAGGGCTTATTTGTGATTATATATGTTGCGTCCTGGAATATTTACGGTAGTAGAGAAATATATTGTTTAATGTCTTAGCATTATATGAAGATCCAGCACACAAGCAGATAAGAGAGTGGGTGTAGCCTTCATAAGAGACATCAGAATTTTTACGTGGAAACTGACAGAACAAGAAAGACAAGAAGGGAAGAACTCACGGGTGATGCCCGTGGAGCAGAGAAGCAGAAGCAGTAGGGAAAAATAGAATGATATTATTATCTTCTGAAGTGAGTACAGGTACGTATATATAGAAATAGTAATGGCAGAGAAGTAATAAGAGCACAATGATGGTTACATCCAGAAGGTATTGCCTAACATCCTCCCGCAAATTAATCATTCTGATGTTGAATGGTTAATTTGGAGCGAAGTTCATTAAAGCGGGCTGTGGGAAAAGACTTAGTAAGAATATCTGCCACTTATTCCTTGGACGGAATATGCTTTATGATGATGTTGCCGTTGTTGATGTGCTGTCGGATGAAGTGATAGTCAATTTCGATGTGCTTCGTTCGAGCATGAAAGACTGGATTCTTGGCTAGTGTAATGGCCGAGATGTTGTCACAGTGAATTGGCGTCGGAGTTAGTTGATCTGTGTGAAGTTCAGAGAGCAATCGACGAAGCCAGATGATGTCTGATGAAGCCGCTGAAAGAGATCGATACTCGGCTTCGGTAGAGGATTTAGCCACAGTGGCCTGCTTCTTGACGGTCCAGGAAACAAGATTTGGTCCGAGAAAAGAGCAAAAACCTGATGTGGATTTCCAATCCATGTGATCCGACCCCCAGTCCGCATCGGCATAGGTTTGAAGATGCAGAGGTCCTGCGGTGAGCGGCAGTCCATAAGTGAGCGTACCTTTGATATATCGGAGGATTCGTTGTAAGGCTTGAAAGTCTTGAATGGAAGGTGTTTGCATTTGTTGGCAGAAACGATTTGTTGCAAACGAATTGTCTGGCCGGGTGATGGTCAAATATTGAAGCGAGCCGACGAGACGTCGATAGAGCGATGGGTCAGAAAAGGGTTGGTTGTTGTTTAGTTGCTATTTGGAGTTAGGCGTGAGTGGCGTGGGTGAGGATTTACAGTCCGTGAACCCGGCTTCTTGTAATAATTTGCTGGCGTAGTGAGTCTGTGATAGGAAATAGCCATGTCTAGTTTCTTGACCTGGATCCCGAGAAATAGGGAGATTTCCCCCAGGTTTTTTAGAGCAAATGCGGAGCGGAGGTCTTCGAGAAGAGTTTGAATTAGAGTTTGGTCGTTACCTGTGACAAGTAGATCATCAACAAAAATTAAGAAGAATATATTGGTGCTATTTTTAGAAAATAGAAGTAAAGATGGATCAGAACGCCTGAACCGGAATCCTCTGGATTGTAGAAAGTCAGTGAGCTTTTGGAACCATTGCCGAGGTGCCTGTTTAAGGCCGTAAAGAGACTTGTGTAGCTTGCACACTGAATGCAGAAATTGTGGGTCGACGAACCCTTAAGGCTAACACATGAATATGTATTCCGGAAGATCTCCGTGTAAGAACGCATTTGAGACGTCAAGTTGTAAAATAGGCCAGTTGCGATTTAGAGCAACCGTGAGGAGTACCCGAATAGTGGTCATTTTTGCTACCGGACTAAAAGTTTCATTGTAGTTTCTCCTTGTTTTTGGTTGTAGCCTAAGGCGACAAGCTGAGCCTTGTAGCGATCTACATTTCCTGAGGGCAGAGTTTTAGTCTTGAATGTCCACTTATATCCTAATATGTTTTTGCCCAGAGGTGCGGGTACAAGAGACCAAGTCTTTTGTTTTTAAAGCGCTTGGAATTCAGTCTTCATAGCTTCTTGCCAGTGAGGAATGTGAAGAGCTTGATTATAGTTTTCTGGCGTATGAGACGGAGCTTGGTTGCTGTATAACGTGTAAATTGGGTTAGGCTTGATGATCCCGGATTTGGATCGAGTTTGCATGGAGTGATGTGGGTGAGCTTTAACGGCTTGGGACTGAGGGGTGGGATTAGCTGTATTCGTGTTAGAAAATGAGGGCATTTGCGGAGTGTCTACTATAGGCGTAGGATTCCTGTTGAGATGGATAGACCTGTTAGGAGCATGAGTGGTGGTCTGCTTAATGATTGATGGAGGAACAAGAAGAGGAGGCGGTATGTAATGAGATGAGGAGGTGTCCAGAGAATGAGAATTAGTGTGATAGGGGAATTCTTGTTCCCAGAATACAACATGACGAGATAGATGAGTCTTGTGAGTATGGAGATTATAGCACTTATAACCGTTGTGCTGAGGAGAATACCCAAGAAAGATACATTCTTGAGATCGCGGAGCAAGTTTATGTGCGGCGTCAGCTCAGAGCCAGGGTAGCAGAGACACCCAAAAACACGAAGATAGATGTAGTTGGGAGTTTTATTGTAAAGGAGTTGGTAGGGTGAGATGTGCGGGGTGTTTTTGCGGGGTAAACGGTTGATGAGATGTATGGAGGTGGCAATAGCATTGGACCAGAATTTCGTAGGAAGGTTGGAGGCGTGAAGAAGGGCACGGGTCAGTTCCAAAACGTGATGGTGCTTGCGCTCTGCTATGCCATTTTGTTAAGGAGTGTGAGGACACCTGACATGATGTTGAATCCCATGATCTTGAAGGAAAGATTTGAAAGTTGCGCTCATAAATTCTCCTCCTCTGTCTGTTTGAAGTGTTTTCGAAGTTTTGTTAAATTGTGTGTGTATGAGGCTGCATAAATTCTTGAAGTTGGAGAAAGTTTCCTGCTTAGTATGCATAAAATATATCCACGAAAAACGAGTATAATCATCCGTAAAAATAACGTAGTATCTAAAGCCGTTCAGCGACTGTTCCGGCGCCGGACCCCATACGTCCGAATGTATTATTTCGAACGACGAGGTGGTAGCCGAAGTTCTTTTATTAAACTTGAGCTTGTGGCTTTAGGCCACATTACAAGATTTACACAAAAAATTGCTAGAAGGAGAAAAAGAAAGAGACATCATTTTTGCAATGGTAGAGAGACGCGTGCTATTTGGATGTCCGAGACGGGCAAGCCACAGAGACGTCGTAGTAGGTGCTGTATGAAGGGCGGTTGGTTTGACTTCCGGCGGAGTGTGGAGATGATACAATCCGTTATGAAGATGGCCACGAAGCAACAATTGATGATCCTGAGAGTCCTTTATTTCAAACCCGTTAGCATCAAAAGTGATTGAAATGAAATTATCAGTAGTAAGTTTAGATACCGACAATAAGTTATGAGTTAGAGAGGGAACATGAAGAAGTTTACTTAAGCGAAGCTTACGAGGGGTATCTGGCAAGGGAAGGAGTCCTTGGCCAGATTGTTGTATCGGCAAAGAGGATCCGTTGGCCACAGATACATATTCTTGACCTTGGTAGGCTGTCGGATGCTGAAGTGGACTGCTGTTCGGTGTAAGATGCATTGAAGCTCCGGTGTCGAGGATTCAATCTTGACTTGGATAAGTTGTTGGTTGTGCTAGCATGGCTCTTGGTTGATATGGAATGGTAGGAGCATATTTAAAATTACAGCGATGCCAGCAATTTATCGCTATGTGACCGGATTTTCCACAGATTTGGCATAGCAATCTTGTAGTGGGCGTGGAGGAGACGGTTGGAGGTGCTGTTTTAGAGGATTGGGAGTAGGAGTTATCGATCTTGTTCTTGGTGTACCTCTTTTGAGTCCGGTCGGATTGATGAGTTTTCAACATGGAATAGAACGTTGTTTGATCATTGGTCGGAGTTTTTAGGTTCTCTTGAGTGATGTGAATTTCTTCACTACACAGCTGAGAGTATAGAGAATCCAGATCGGCGGGGAGGGGGGAATTTTGAACATAGGTCTTGAATGAGTTGTACATGGCCGGAAGGCCATTGAGTATGTAATGTACAATGTCTTCTGGATCCATCGTGGATCCTGATGCAGCTATATTGTCGACAATCGGTTTGACTTGAGTGAGATACTGTTGCATAGACTGGTTCTTGAGTTGAATGTGATGTAGTTTGTTCTTGAGTTGAATAACTCTTGAGTGACTGGTTGGTTGAAGGTGGCGTTCGAGAGTCGTCCAAACTTCATGAGCGGTGCTGGCATTGATGACATAGGGAAGAATAGACTGCGATATTGTAGCGAAAAGTGCAGAAATTAGGTTGCTATCGATGAGAGCCCAGGCGGTGAATTCCGGTGAGTTGCTGTTCGTTGGCTTTGGTGTGGAGCCGGTGAGATGACCGGCGTAGTTGTTTGCAGAGACTTGTTGAAGCACTTGGATCCGCCATATCGCATAGTTGTCTAAGGTTAAAGGATGAGGAATAAGGTTCTTGATGTTGGATATAAGGAATTTGAGAGGAGTTGTAATGATAAAATCAGTGGTGGTGGTTCCGGCCAGAGTAGAAGAGGGAGGAGGGAGAGAGGAAGATGAATCTTGATCTCCCATCATTGCTCTGATACCATGACAGAACAAGAAAGACAAGAAGGGAAGAACTCACGGGTGATGCCCGTGGAGCAGGGAAGCAGAAGCAGTAGGGAAAAATAGAATGATATTATTATCTTCTGAAGTGAGTACATGTACGTAGATATAGAAATAGTAATGACAGAGAAGTAATAAGAGCACAGTGATAGTTACATCCAGAAGGTATTGCCTAACAGAAACCACTAAAAACTTAGGCGGTGGTCGAAGAGTAATTTCTTCCTTCTCTTCCTTCTCTTCTTACTTGGATCTCTTTTCAAGAGGAATGAGGGGTCTATTTATAAATTTCTGGAGTGGGATGACTAGTAAATAGATGAGAGATCAAGGGTAAATGGGGAGTGTTTGGATAGACGACCGATATTGAATGCCTTGATCATGTACTATTCATCAGGCATTTGAAGGTCTTAATGATGTTGGAATTCAACGATCCTGGGCTTGTTGGATTCGTCTTGTTGAGCCGCTCGATTTAATTATAAGCATGTCATGTTTGAAAATCGTTTAGTAATCCAAATTGTTGGGGTCCTTGATTTGGACTCATTTGTGTTTGGATTGAGTCGAATTTGGTGACGTTGGGTTTGTATTTCTGAGACGTTCAATTCGACTATAAGTTTGCTGAAATCAGAGTTAGGATGATCCCTATTTTAATTTTGGAAGTTTCCAATTTGATTTTGCATCGAGATTCGTACTTGATCAAGATAATTTTTTGATGGTGTGTATATATATATATATATATATATATATATACATACATATTTTAAAAAATATGTGTAAGTTGTATTTTTTATTTTTATTTTTAAAAATAAATCAAGTTATTTTTAAGAAACAATCAAAATAATATTTAGTTGTTTTAATTGTTTTTAATTTACAAATAAAAAAAAACACTAGGGCCATTGCTCGCTAGAACCACAGGTATTCATTGTTGCTTACCATTTCTACTTAATGTCTTATTTAATAAAATAAAAATAATGCTTATTTAGGATATTAAATATATTTTTATTTTGTATTACAATAAGAAAAGTTTGGATATAAATTTTTTCGTAGATGATAATTGACCCTAATATTATATATTTGGCAAGTTAGAGCTAGAAAATCGAGTGAGTGAGATTAGTGAGTATGAAAAAGCTATGTTATCTCAAAAGAATAGCTCAATAATATCAAATGAGTAGTTTTTTTTAAAGAAGAAGAAGAGAATATGATATATGATGCAACTATTATAAATTGACACTAACAAGTGGACTAACTGAGTATGAAAAAGATATGATGCGGCATAAGTTCGGGCCTCTGGTTGTGGCCTGGTGGAGCACAGGTCCTCAAATGGTGGTCCGACATAAGTCCAGGCCTCAGGTGGTGGTCCAGGAGAAGTCCGAGCCTCAGGTGGTGATCCAGCATAATTTTGGGTGTCAGGTGGTGGCTTGGTGGAGCACAGAGCCTCAAGTGGTGGTCCGACATAAGTCTAAGCCTCAGGTGGTGGTCCGGGAGAAGTCCGGGCCTCAGGTAGTGATTCGTCATAAGTTCGCGTCTCAGGTGGTGGTCTGATTGAGCACAGGGCACTACAGGAAAAACGTCGAAATCCGGCGGTTTTTTCCGATGGTAACCCTTTATTAACCGGCGATTTTTTGCCTTATCGGCGGCTTGACAACGGTTTTTTGACCGCCGGAAAAAATCGCATAGGAAACTTTCACCGGCGGTTTTTTACCGGCGATTTATTATGGCGGTGGTTTACCGGCGGCTTAGACCGCCGGTTATAGGCGGTTTTTTGGCCGTGAGACCGCCGGTTATTTGACCGACGGCTTACCGGCGGTCAATATACCGACGGTTCTCCGGCGGTTTAGTTGGGCGTTGTTTGTTTTTGAAACCGCCGGCAAGCGTCGGTAGACCGCCGGTCTTTTACCGGCAAACGCCGGCGGTTCAACCCGTCGGTACTACCGACGATATAAACCGCCGGTGACCATCGGTAATCGCCGGTGACCGTCGGTAACTGCCGGTAATAAACTGGCGGTGTAATGCCTTTACTGGCGGCAGATTATTGGCTGTATGGTATCGTAGTTTCTGGTGGCCAAACCGCCGGTTAGCCGCCAGAAACCTGTAGTACCTGCAAAAAAAAAATTGACAGCATCCCCTCTATTTGAGGGAGGTTCACCCTAAAGTCTAAACCTGCAGAAATAGCAATATATGTTGGGCAACACGCTGCTATATTCATCACAATCATATGTTGGGCAACAAGCTGCTATATTCATCACAACCATAAATTATAAATACAATCATCATCTGTATCCTCACTGTCTGCAGATGGCTGCTCCTGTTGGTCCTTCTTCCTCTATTTTTTAGCTCTGTAGGATTGCAACTCTGCTTGCATTTCATTTTGAACTTTTCTCATTTATTCAATCTCTCTAGATTAAACCCTTTTCATCTCTTCAATCTCTCTAGTAAGCGCTGCAACCCTCTCGCTTACAGATTCTTCAGCTCCACTTGGATCATGAAATGCAGAGGTGTATGAACTGCCCTCAATAGCAAAAGCATGTGAACACTTGCCATATACCCTCCCCCTTTGTCTTCCACCAACAACTTCTGACCATGTTTGATACTCAGAAATATGGGCCGATCCAGAAGATGATCCCTCGCTAGTGGACTCCGACTTTCTCTAGCTCGTACGAAATCATCCTACGAGTTACAATTAGTTTTATTAAAATAAATTTTTATTCTAAAACTCCAAAAAATTTTACTCACATGAGCCTTCTTAGACTTCTCATCAACCCACTAGTGGTTAGCTTGATGTTGATGAGTTCTTGTATGCAACTCCAATGGTGTTGGATCCCGACCAAGGTGCTCTTTCTGAAAATTTGATGCTTAGTTATACTAACATAAATATATGTAATAAATCAATTCAAAATACTTACCAGTCGCTGCCTATGTTCCGTATGAGGTACAGATCCACCAGTATGAAGAGAGCTTCCTAAACCTCCGCAGTCAAAGGCTCTGTTTTGTTTATTCTGCTCTCTCATTTTTATGAACTCAGGGGTAGTCCAAGCACTACTCAAATCAGCCCAAACGCCCTCTCCAATCCAATTAGGATGCTTCCTGGACTTTCTAATGTCCGTGAACATGTCTCTGAGATGGGTCGCTCCTCTCCTCTCAAAATTTGATCTGATTCTTGTGCTGTACTCAGGCAATCACCTAAATTCGTTATGTAAAAATTTAGGCAATATCAAAAAGATTAATACAAATTAAATCATATATTTGAAATCATACAAAAAAACATACCTGAAATTCTCCAAACCACATATCTCTAACTGGCTTTGGGATCTTCTTCCAGGATAAGTAAGGAGCATCATATTTATTCTTTATTATATCCCATATCATATGTATATGTGGCCTTGAAAGATTGAAGCTGCAAGTGACTTTTTTTTTTCAATAACATGTAATATATCAAATTAAAAACAACTTAATAACTTAAATTGAACTTACTTATCGCCGTCAGGCTCGATGTATTGATGCTTATCTGTTGCTGCTGCAGGCGGACTAGCACTAACCTCTGGTGGTCTTAATGGTCCACTCTGTTCATGCTGCACCGGATAGGGGTAGTAATATGGGTAAGGGTAAGGAGGGTGGGGACCAGTGGATGGACCAACTGCTTGTGATGATGGTGGGGGGTAATATGGATAGAATGGAGAAGCATGTTTCTGATATGGAGAGGGGAAGCGAGGACTCGTCGAGATGGGAGGAAAGTGGCCAGGGAAGTATGGAGGTACAACAGGAAGTGGATCTAAATGTCCCTGACCCTGCTTTGGTGAATGCTGCTGGCTCCTGGCAGGTGGTGGCGGTGCTGGTATAGGTAGATCTGGTGGAACTGAAGGCCCCTCACCTACCTCAGCCTGTGTGGGTCTGCTAGCAGTAATCTTCTTTCGGCGGAACTTTGAGGTAAATGATTTACGAGGAGAATCGTCGCCTGAAGCCATCTGCAATATTAAAAAAATATAATTACTAAAGCATTGAAAAACAGTTAATAAAGCAGTTAATAAAGCAGTTAATGAAGCAGGTAATGAAATACGAGAAACAGTTAATTAAGCAGTTAATGAATTACAAGCAGGCAAATAACAATTTCATTTCTTAGAATTCAAAATATTACAAAACATTAAAATTCTACAATTCTAAATTACAAAAACTAATCAGAATCATCAAAACTGTTTTCATCACTCTCAAGGGTATCTTCACTTTCATCCTCATTCTCTTCTTCGCCTGAACTAGTTGAACTATTCACATCTTCTAACTCCATTTCAATAGTAGAGGTTGTAGTTGTCATCTCCTCAATTTCAATAGGCATACAACTTGACATCTCATCCTCTTGATGTGCAGTTGCTACAATGTATTGTTGATTAATTATTCCCCGTGCTTTTGTTTTTATGACAGCTAACCAATCTTGTTTGTCTCTATGACCACTGGGATATTTGCTGAAATAAACTTGAATAGCTTGACTTGCTAACACAAATGGATCAAACTTTCTGTATCTTCTACTATGTTTAACATCTACTAAACCATACGCAGGATGAACTCTTGTGCTTCTATTCTGTACTGGATCATACCATTGACAGTTAAATAAGCATACAAAGTTATCATCTTCGCCTGGGTATTCCAAGTCAAGGACCTCATTCAGAATACCATAATAATCACACTCATCTTCTTCATGAGTGTTCCCTCTAACACATACTCCACAATTTTCAGTTTTTCTTCCTTCACTCCACGATTTGGTATGAAATCTGAACCCATTCACTATATATATTGGCCAAGTTTTTACTTTTCGCATTGGACCCCATGCTAATGCTTGCAAACCTTTATCGAAACATTTATTATCAGGGTTTTGTACCTACAAACATTTTCAAATTTTAGTATTTTTGATAATAAATAAGATTTAAAGTTATAAAAAAAATGTATTCACATATGATCTGAACCAAATTGAAAATTCATTTGCAACAGCTTGCTCAATATCCATTGAATCTGTCAAAGGCAAATTTCTTACGAAATACCTGGTGACAAATAATACTTTAGTATTTTAAATAAATATTACTAATTAATTATTAACATTATGTTAGAACTTACTCTAAGATTGGCTCAACTTCTTCATAGTTCAGTAGTACATACAAATTCGTTGTATTTATTTTTAAATCATTGGGATATCTTTCAACACATTTGCCACTAAGCTTTCCTTGCCTTCTAAATACTGATAGTGTAGCATGTGAGTGTTCTTCTACATCGAAGTCCATGTTACGATTAATTTTTATTCTTGTACTCCTTACATGTGGCTCGAAATAGTAGGAGCAAAAGTGAGTGGTATCTTGAGACAAATATACTTCACATATCGATCCTTCTGATCGTGCTTTATTCTTAATATATTTCTTCAACTTGTTCAAATATCTATTAATCAATTACAATCATCGTGAAGTTAATAAAAATATGTTATCTCAACTGATTCAAAAATATTGAAGAATTAATAAAAATCTTAACACATTTACCTTTCGAAAGGATACATTCAACGATATTGTACAGGTCCACCAACTCTAGCTTCGTAAGGTAGATGGACTGGAAGATGTTCCATAGAATCAAAAAAACACGGGGGAAATATCTTCTCTAACTTGCATAGGATGATTGGTATGTTATCCTCATACATCCGTAAAGTATTTTCACTTAGTTTATATGAACATAAATCTTTGAAGAAAATGCTAAGCTCAATCAACAAATTTGATATGTAATCGAGTAACAAACAGACTATGATCGGAAGAAGAACTTCCATAATTATGTGACAATCATGACTTTTGAGTCCAAATAACCTTGCAGATTTCAAGTCAACACATCGGCTTATATTTGATCCATAGCCATCAGTCATCTTTAAACCTTTAAACCACTGACATATCATTCTTTTTTGCTCTAACGTGAAAGAGTAAGGAGCTTTGGGCTTCATTAGTTTACTGTCAGTTGTTGTTACTAACTCTAAATTTTTTCCCCGACAAAACTCTTTAATGTCCATCCTCGCTTTGACATTATCTTTACTCTTGCCTTTAACATTCATAATTGTATTAAAAATATTATCCAGAAAGTTCTTCTCAATGTGCATAACATCCAAGTTATGTCTTATCAAATTAGTTATCTAATAAGGTAATGTCCAGAAAATACTTTTTTTATCCAATTATGTTGAACGTCATAACCCAAAAATTTAGATTCTGATAGCATTGGATAATCAATAATTGTTGGAATGTCAGAAAGTCTCTATAGTATATCATCACCACTTAATCTGGGTGGAGGAGGTGATCGCTCAGTTCTATTTTTAACAAATGCTTCCTTATTTCTTCGGAACTGGTGATTAGCATTTAGAAACATACGATGACAATCAAACCAAGTATTTTTTCCTCCATGTTTTAATGTGAAAGCTTTACTGTTCTCCATGCAGTAAGGACATGCTAATTTCCATGCTGTGCTCAAACCAGACAACATACCATAAGCTAGAAAATCACCGATAGTCCACAGCAAAGCAGCTCGAAGGAGAAAATTTTATTTTGTTGATATGTCATATGTGAGCACTCCTTCTTCCCATAATAATTTGAGGTCATCAATTAATTGTTGCAAAAAGATATCAATCTTTGCTTTCGAATTATATGGTCCAGGTATAATCAGAGTTAAGAACATGAACAGAGTAGTCATACACATCTCTGGTGGAAGGTTGTATGATATTAATATAACTGGCCAACAAGAATACGGTGTAGCTGTTTGACTATAGGGAGTAAAACCATCAGTACATAATCACAATCTTATGTTGCGGGGTTCAGTAGTAAATGAAGGATGCACTCGATCAAAATGTTTCCACGCTTTAGCATCTGATGGATGAGAAAGAACATCACTTTTTGCTATTTTCTCCTTATGCCATCTCATATAGCCTGCTGAACTCATTGATGCATAGAGCCGCTGAAGTCTTGGAATGATTGGTAAATAAAATAAACGGGAATATGACACATCTTTCTTTGGACGACATTGTTTTCCCGAGTTTTGCTTAAACTGAGGAGCATTGCAGGTGCGACAAATAACTTCTGCTGCATCATCCTTATAGTATAACATACATCCATTGATACAACAATCAATCTTTGTAGCAGTGAGATTCAGCTTGGATACTAATTTCTTTGTTTGGTACAAGTCTGAGGGAATTAAATTGCCAACTGGATTAGTTTCCTTCATAAAACCAATAATGTCATTAAAACACTCACGGGAAATATTATACTCAATTTTAATACTTAGCATTCTCACTGCAATGGATAATTCCGAATGTGTACTGCAACCTTCCCAAATTGGCTTTTGAGCTGAATGTAATAACTCAAAAAATTTTTGTGTCTCTGCATTTGGTGGTTCTTTCATATTAGACCTTAAATTATGACCTGCTACATCAAAAATAAGGTCTTCATAGGGTCTACTCATTTGATCTTCATCAAATGTTTCATAAGCTGTAAATGAACCGACATGAGCATCTCTATGTGGCTCGTACTCGCCATGTGATGTTCAAATCCAATAGTTTGGAAGAATCCCCTACGATATAAATCAAGCTTCACATCATCGGGCTTGAGGAATGCTAGATTTTTATGCTTCAAATATGGACATCTAAACATTTTATCAAACTGAAAGGAAGGCCGTTGAGATGCAACTTGAATGAAAGTTTCAACTCCCTCTATAAATTCAACTGTCAATTCTTTTCGACCCGGCAACAATCTGTTATACATCCAATATCTCTCTTCTTGGATAGTCATTTGGACGTTGAAGCAAACGTCACCCTACATAGTTATGAAAATATTTATTAGAATATAACAATATGTATGCTTTTTGTTGATGCTATTCTTCTAGTTGATAAGACTAGAGAGGGGAGTTGAAGGTAAGAAAGATGCTCTTAATTAGTTCTCTCATGATCATGGAATCCTCCACCCTTGACTCGAGATCCTCTTAGCTGAAAATATGGTTTGGATCTGAATTGAATAGCTATATCTCCAATAGTTTGAATTTGAAAATTATATGATTTTTTGTTCTCATTGCAAAATGCATGGCCATGGCTTGAGTGAATGCTTTAAATTACATCCTCACCTTAAGAAGGACAAAGAAGCAGTCAGGCCTGCTAAAGTGCAAGGTGAAAATTCTAATGTGCCTATTAATGATCCTTTGAATAACATTGAGGTTGAAGGTATTTGAGTTTCTATTGGGGGAAATGTTGTTAGCCATTACCAACCTGATCCTATTCAAGTTGACTCGTCCTCTAGTGGAAGGGAACTTCTTAGTGCTTAAACCATAGAGCCCTCAAAGATACATGTTCTGTCTGATGGGGAGAAAAAAATATTACCTATTAATGCTAAGACTATATCTGACCCATCTTCTTCTATTACTCATTCTGATTCTCAATAAACTCTACCCCAAATACTTGCTTCTGATTTTAATATTATTTATCCTAACTCTATTCAATTTATGGTTGTGAATGAGCAGGTTAATGATCTTAATAATGCTAGAAGTGATCCTCCAGTGCTGGAGGAAGATTTGTCCCTTCATGGGAACCTCCCTATTGTCCAATCTAAAGTTGCTAAGGAATGCTTTGAAGAAATTCAGAGGAACATTTCTACTTTGGAAGATGGTGTTTTCTATATAGAAGGTGAGAGGCCTCCTATGAGACCTTCAGGCAATTTAAATGATAGTAAGTTGCTATACTAGAGAAGATGATGGTTTAAGCTTCTTTAAGGGTCATGGTAAGAGAGGTAGAAAACCTAAAAATGTTTTTTTTATAGTCTCCTAGGAATACACATTCACATACTTCACAAAAATTTAGATCTACCAAAATTATTACAACATTTACTATCTAAATCATCCAAAATAACTCTAACACTTGCTTATGTCTAGTGAGAAAAAATAATCAAAGAATAAACACAAAATATACCTTAAAATAAAAATCTAGGGTTGAACTTGAAGTCGGCGGTCGGTTTGGGGTCGGACTGGGTCAGCGAGGTCGGACGTCGGAGTGCCGGTCGGATTTGGGTCGGCGGTTGGAGAAGTTTCGTCGGCGGCGGTCGGAGAACCTTCGTCGGTCGCGGTCGCGGTCGGACGAGCAGAGACAAGCGGAGGCAAGGGAAACGAGAGAGAAAGAATGAGAAAGAATGAAATGTGAGTTGCAGGCCTGGTCGTTTTAGGGCACTAACCGGCGGTCCAAACCGCCAGTAAAAAATTACTTATCAACGACGGTCCAGGCTGCCGTTAAACCGCCGGTGAGTATTATAATACGGCGGTTTTTGGACCGCCGTTAATACCGGCGGTTTAACGTATACAAAACACCGGCAGACCGCCGTTAAAAGACGGCGGTTTAACCGCCGGCTATACCTCCGGTAACACCGGCGGTCCATAAACCACCGGTTGAAACCACCGGTAATAGCCATTTTTCATGTAGTGGGGCCTTAAGTGGTGGTCCGATATAAGTTCGGGCCTCAGGTGGTAGCCTGGTTGAGCACAGAGCCTTAAGTGGTGGTCCTACATAAGTTCGGGCCTCAGGTGGTGGCCTGGTGGAGCACAAGGCCTCAGGTGATGGTCCGGCGGAGCAATAACGTCAGGCGGTAGTCCGGTAGAATTTAGGCGGTGGTCGAGGAGGAGCTTCTTCTTTCTCTTCCTTCTCTTCTTACTTGGATCTCTTTTCAAGAGAAATGAGGGGGTCTATTTAGAGATTTATGGAGTGGCATGACCCGTAAATAGGTGAGAGATCAAGGGTAAATGGGGAGTGATTGGATGGATGACCGATATTGAATCCCTTGATCATGTACTATTCGTCAGGCATTTGAAGGTCTTAATGATGTCAAAATTCAGTGATCTTGGGCTCATTGGATTTGTCTTGTCAAGCTGCTCGATTTGACTATAAGCACGTCATGTTTGAAAACCGTTTAATAACCCAAATTGTGGTTCGAACCTTTCAACAGCGCTTCGGGTCAATGATTTGGACTCATTTGTGCTCGGATTGAGTCGAATTTGGTGTCGTTGGGTTCCTATTTCAGAGACGTTTAGTTCAACTATAAGTTTGCTGAAATTGGAGTTCGAATGGTCCCAAATTTAATTTTGGAAGTTTCTAATTTTATTTTGCATCGAGAATTGTGCCTGATCAAGATAATTTTTTGATGGCGTATCAATATGTATAATTTTATTTTAAAAAAATTGTGTAAGTTGTATTTTTTTTTTTCAAAAATAAATCAAGTTATTTTTTAAGAAAAAATTAAAATAATATTTAGTTTTTTAAATTGTTTTTAATTTACAAATATATATATATATATATATATATATATATATATATATATATATATATATATATATATATATATATATATATATATATAACACTCGGGCCATTGCTCGCTAGAACCACAGGTATTCATTGTTGCCTACCATTTCTACTTAATGTCTTATTTAATAAAATAAAAATAATGCTTATTTAAGATATCAAATATATTTTTATTTTGTATCACAATAAAAAAATGTTTGACATAAATTTTTTCATAGATGATAATTGACCCTAATATTATATATTTGGCAAGTTAGAGCTAAAAATTGAGTGAGATAGATTAGTGAGTATGAAAAAGCTATGTTATCTCAAAAGAATAGCTCAATAATATCAAATGACTAGTTTAAAATGTATAAGAAGAAGAGAATATGATATATGATGCGACTATATATTATAAATTGACACTAACAGGTGGACTAACTGAATGTTGTACATGTGGATCCTTGCTTCTAAGGTAGCCCCCTTTTCTCAGACGAGTATTTGAGACAAGTACCTTTGACAAGTCATCAGGACTAAGGCCATAGGGCGAGTTTGTGTGTGCAAGTCACTAGGAATAAAAGACGAGTTTCTATGAATGAGCACCAAGTACGTATCCCATGAGTGAGGGACGAGTCCCTTGGATGCTGGTAGTTGTAAGCCTAAGATTATTTCAATCAATGTAAGTTATAGTTAAAGGCTCCATAAGTGTGTTACTGCTCTACGGAGAGTGGCCGTTTGACTACGAGTTGGTTCGTAGCTTCCCTGTTCTCCCTCACCTGGCTTGTTACGACCTTAAATAGGGTTAAGAGACCTTAACCGCATATTAGGCTATTATTCAACATAAAGACTTCATTTCCGCCTTCATTTAAATACATGACATTTTTCATTTTGTTTACATTAATTGTATTTAAGTAAGAGCTAAATGGAGCATTTAATTATATTTATTTTTATATTCAATAAGGATTAATTAATATATTTATTTTTATTATTTCTTAATTAATAACTACTATAGCAATTAATAATATAATTTATTAATTAATATACATCATATATATCTATATCTACATCTATACACATGTATCTATACTCTAACTAGTTTAAATGCACATGCACAATGCGCATGTTGACAAAACTCAAGAAAAAAATAATAATATTGGCAAAACCAACACAAATATCGATCATTAACCCTCATTAGAATTACAACAGCAGAACACAATAAGAGAGAAGAGAACTATGGAAGCATCTATATAGATTACAAGCTGCTCAAAGTTTTACTGCTCTAAAGCAAACTGTTTATGTCTATGGAGATTAATTAGATAGCTCAAACATGTATAATCTTGCAAGTCATAAGCATGAGTTGAGCGTGCAAGCTTATTCAATTGTAATTACGATGAGTAGTTTTATTTGTTTTGCCTCTTTTACATAGTTTTTTTTACTCAATATATCGAGCTTAACCATTCAAATAAAAATAATAATAACGATTTAAAAAATTGCCTTCAACAAGCTTGAATCTTGAAGCATATTTAAATTAAAATCTTTCAAAAACAAATTCAGGACCATCCAAAATATAATTTCAAAGCAATTTTAGTCGAACTGACGTCCAAATGAGCCCAAATCAAAGGCCAAAATGAGACCAAATCAAAATCTTGAAGTGTAATGAAGATTTTCAAAGCATTAATTGGACGATCAAATGATCTCTAAATCTATATTAAAAAAAATATAAATATTGCATGCTTTAGTCTCTTCGATCATTTCGACGAGACAAATCGAAGGAGTACAAGACCACTTAATTCCAACATTATTAAGACACTTAAATATTGAATAAATATGTTATGATCAAGAGAATAAATACAGACTGTTAAGTGGAGTTTTCAGATATTCATAATATTTACTGATTGTTAGTTGCTCACCAATAATGATCCTTCGACCATCATCACTCAACTATGCGAAGATGATGCAGGTCGGGGGCAAGTATGATGGTGTTTGTTCGAAGGTTGTCAAGCAAGGCTCTAATGTGATGATCTAGCAGTGGTGCTTTGTAGAGCTATGAGATTCTTGAAGTATCTTAGCTATCTTAAATTTCAAGCCAAAATGTAACCCTTCCCCCTACTTGGAAAGTGAGGGTTAATTTATATATTTTTTATAGTGGCATGTCTCATAGATATAGCCAAAAATCAATAGTACTTCATTGAATGACCAATATTGATCACATAACATTCTTTTAACATTTAAGTGTTTTAATGATGTAAAAATAATATTATTTTAGGCATGCACATTGGACTTGTGTTGTTGGGACTCTTGATTTGTCTATGTGCATATAAGATTCAGAGTTTTTTTTTTACCATTCCCTTTATTATAGACCGTTTATTGAGTATTTGAGTGGCTTAATAATGTCAAAATTCAAAGATCTTGGGCACGTTAGATTTTTCTTGTGAAGCCGCTCAATTTGACTATAAGCTTATCACATTTAAAAATCTTTTGTTCATCCAATTTATAGTTTGAACCTTCCAAATATGCTTTATGTCTTCGATTTGGACCCATTTGAACTCAGATTGAGTTGAATTTGGTGTCGTTGGGTTCATATTTTGAGACATTTAGTTTGATTGTAAGTTTGCTGAAATTGGAGTTTAGATGGTCCCATATTTTATATCAGAAGTTTCCAACTTGATTTTACCACGAGATTGACCAATGAAGACAATTGTTTGATGATATATCAACTTTAAATTCTTGAAATAAGCTTAAATTTGATCTAATGGATTCTATTGAGTTCTAAAAGTGTAAAAAGGGGTTGGAATATCAAAATATTGATAAGCTAGTTCTCTTACACTTACAACAATCACTTCTAACCCCCTCAATTTAGTTGATTTTTTCAATTTTTGTCTATTTTGAATTTATAATAATTTTTCATCCACATCTTCAAATATATATACCCCCTCACGTAGGGAGGAAATTAGTTCCTCCTCTTATTGAGGCTTTAATTTTTCTCTTAAGAGTAGCTTTTCACTTTCTTATATATGTGATACATAATGCTTCTTTCGTAGACTTCAATAAAATACTATCCTAGATAGACCGTGCATATACCTCTTACAAGCTACAGTGCTCCTCCTTCAGGAGTTACAAATTATTATTTATGGATGGAGTTATAGAAGATGTTCACATCTCTCAATTCTATCAAATAAGTTTTTGGGTCCGCCTCCTAAAATAGACTTGATACTATCTTTTATAGGTGATGCTTAATTCCCTCTTCATAGGCTCTAATAAATTATTGTCCCTAATATGAGTGAGTATTTGCCTTTTCATGCTTTAATGTTCATCCACTAAGAGTATCAAACCACTATATAGCAGAGTTATGAGTGTTACTCATGTTTTTTAATATCTGAGTCATAGCTCTAGCCTTCATCTTAAAAAAATATTTGTCTTTATATTTTGCGAGATTATGATATGAAAAAATTTCACCCTATTTTGAAGCTCCAATTTCTACTAATAGGGAGGCGATTATTAACAAAATTTAATGTAGTTCATGCATAAGATGACTTAAAAAAATACTCCACTTTATTGAGTTTGACTTTCAACTTGGTTATGACATTTGGTATTAATATTGGTGATACCAAGCACAAACATTTGGAATTGAACCATTTAAAAACTTGCATCCTTGTATCAAGTCATAAGATGGCTTCAAAATGTATACTCACATTCAATTTCTATGTAGTAATGAACTATTCAACTTTATATAAATGTATTTTAGATTTTTGAGAACTTTATATGTACTTAAAATCTTCATGATATTGACCCAATTGGAGCTTAAAGATCTCGATTTTATAAGACCACCCAATATATTTCGAGATTAAAAAAAAAAAAAAGATAAATCATATACCTTTATGAGTTCTTCGGATAACAAGATAAAATTGTATATTTTGAGACTTATATATATTTTGCGATTTTTGGAGAATTGATGAAATCTATAACTTATAAAACTTATGTCATATGATGTTTTTAAAGAATCAGAGAAACTTGAACCTTCTATAGCTTTTAATCATCTAAGATTTTTTTTTGTATATTTTTGCCTTATAAGGCTTATATTTTATGATATTTTTGGGCAATCTTATATGTTCTGAGGTTTATATTTTCTAAGCTTTTTGGATGAGCTTATGAAATTTGTAATCAATTATAACATTTTATTTTCTCATTTTTCATCCCACTTACAGTAAAATGTTATAATTCAACAAATATTCCCCATTTTAATAAAAGTATGATGATTCATCTATTATATTTATCAACTCTATCACATTATGATTGTGCATATAGAAAAATATAATATGTTGTTTTTGTTTAAATTAAAAAAAAATTATAAAGAGTATAAAAACCAAGAAACAATGATACAATGAAATATTGATGCCAAAGATTTTTCGCTTTTTATATATTAAGAAAAAATGTATATACAAAATTTTTCATAACAAAAAATCATACAATTATAGTAAAGACCCAAAAAAAAAAAAAATAATCTAAACCTAAACTAATTTTATAGATTTCAACACTTTAATAAGCTCAAATACAAAGACAATTACATTAAAGACTCATGCCTCATCTATGATTTCTGTAAGGTCCTGAGAAACATTACATTGAGGCAGATAATTAGTGATTGAGACTTCGTTCTGGACGGCTTTCTTACTGCTTTCTAAAACAAATTTTCTGTATAAAATTTTTAAAGTAGAAATTTTTGTATTAAAAAGCTGCTTTAAAAATCATTAAGAAAGCCGCCCCAAAAAAAACTTAGGAGTCCTAAAAATTTACATATGCAAGCCCAAGTCAATTGAAGGCATGCATCTTCTTCAACTAAGCCATCTTGTCCATATTCAGAGAGAAAAGTTAATTGAAAAATGGCCTTTGAGGATGATTACACAAAGCTTGCACTTGTCTAACATTAATCATATTAAGCTTCCATCTTCACCCAAGTTCAAATACCTATCCTGGATTTGAACGCATGTAATCCTTCTTCTTATCAAGCTTTCTCTTTTAGCATTCACTAGATGGCTCAAGTGAAGAAGATATGTTCGACATATTAGGGTCGATAGAGGCACAACTATCAACACTTGATTGCATAGAATCCTCCTCGAAAAACATTTTTTGCTTAGCTTAACTCTCTGAGCATGCACTAGATAGCTCAAATGAAGAAGACTACCCCTAAAATGCCATTTTTATCTCAAGTTTTCTCTCTAAAGACCCTCCACCACATTTTTTTTCACTGAAACCTTTCTCAAAGATTTGTGGGCTACTTTGTTGTGAAGGCTGAGGTTTCCTATAGCCTTCTGGAAAAACAAATGAAGGGAGCTGCTTTCTTAGAACATGGGAAATAAAGAAGTCCATACCCGGTCTCCACGACCTATACATGTTCACCCGTTCTTTAAATTCTTCTATAGTTTCTCGTAGGTCAAATTGTTGTTCTTCTTCAACCTTGAACCCTTCTTTTCTCCGTAATCCCAGGAAAAAAAATCTATGTGGACGCTGCTTAGAAGAATCAATATACTCAGTAGGATCTGGGTGGCATTGCAACATCCCATTTGTATCCCACTCAATCTGAAAGAAAATAATAAAAATAGTAGTAAATGTTAAACTTTCCAAATAATATTTTTTTTTTTTATGAAATAATGAAATAACACACAAAAAAAATCAAACTAGGAATTCATAAAGAAAAAAAATTTACCAGAAGAGTCAAAAGCCTCAAACGAGATTCCACCCAGCCTTTCAAAATACGCAGATCATCAGCATCGTTGGCAACTATGAAAACCTTAAGAAAATTCTTGTATGAATCAAAAAATTGGTAAGGTTCAAATAATGCACTCCAACTGGCCTTATTCTGATCAATCTCCTGGAAGTAGTGAATAAAGTTAGAAAGATAGACTTCTGAAAAAAAAAAAAAATAAATCATATAATTTAGAGACATGATTACCTCACAAATTTTGTTGCCAAACTGGAACTGCTCATTCATAACTCTGAGGGTACTTTTTGATACATTATAACTAGAATTCACGCTTGGATATGCTGGTGTAATGATTGGCATTTGATGAGTTCTATCATTTTGATTCTTGCATGGATTCCAAACAAGAAAGCCTAGTTTATCATCCACTATTGAACACAACATGACAGGATTTGGCCAACGCCATTGTGAATAGACTTTGAAGAAATGAATGACCAACATACTAGGTGAAGCATTTGGAAACAATTGGCAGACATGAGCTACAAGTAAAGCCCAGCTAATACCCCCAAGAAATCCGATAACCTAGCATGATAGAGGTAAACAATGGTGTAATGTTTAGCACATTACGGTAAAATAATAATAAAAACCAATGCTAACAAGACTTACATTTGAGTATACACAGCGAGTCTTAGCCCAAAGCTTTATGCATCTTAGAGTTATTCGAAAATTCTAAAAGATCAAAAATATATGTAAAATCAATCAGTTTAATTTTATATATAACCCAAGGAAATAAAGCAAGATAAGAAATAACAACCACTGTATTGACCTCAACATTAGGAACAAGTTCAAGTATCTGATCAGCATCCCTACAAGCATTAAGGCTTCGAACAGTACATCCATCAACATTAGATAACGACATCGAAACATTGGATATATCCAAATCCTACATGGAAATATTAAGAGAGTAAAGAGTTGATAATTTCATGAAAATGTTATTCACATCAAATTTAGGCTTCTTTTGGGATGACTTCCTTACTGTTTGTACTAGAAAGGTTGCCAAAAAAAAGGATAAAGATTCTCATAAGCTAAGCTCATGAACCTTATAGTATCTACATGAATGACAAAACAAAATCTATAAAGACTTACTTCTGGAACTATGAGTACTGATATACTTGCATATAGAAGGTCAACAGATATCCCATTAAACTTAAATTTCATAACTGGAACATGAGCTTTAGGAATAGCTTGAAGCTCACTGACTTCTTCTCTTTTAGCCAGAATGTCATGTAAAATGACGAAAAAGTCCTCCTGCACGCGTCAAATAGCTAGTTATACCAAGTTCACCTAGACAAGCTAGCTAGGTATAAAATCTCAATCACATGAGCAATTATTAACCTCTCTATTGACATATGAAGGGCCAACACATAATGTGTCAATATCAGCTCCAGGTCCATTAACCTGTTTCACCAACAATTAATAGACATTCAATTATATTGAATTTTTGTTTTTAAAACCAAATCATGCATATACATTCATCAGACCTCAAAATGCCCAACTTTGTTAAGGTGGAACTAGATAAAAGATTTAGGCTCTGTTTGGGATGGCTTTCTATAAAATTTTTACTTGAAAACTGTATTAATGAACAGTAAGAAAGCCATTCCAAACAAAACCTTAAGAACATCTTCATTAGGAATGTCAAAATCGGGTCACGGGTCGGGTCAAACTGGGATGGCTTTCTATAAAATTTTTACTTGAAAACTGTATTAATGAATAGTAAGAAAGCCGTTCCAAACAAAACCTTAAGAACTTCTTCATTAGGAATGTCAAAATCGGGTCACGGGTCGGGTTCAGGTCGGGTCAAACTGACATGGGGTTCAAACGGGTCGACCCTAACCCGACCCGGTTAGGTAAACGGGTCGGAAATGCCAACCCAAACCCGACACAGTGGGTTGTCGGGTTGACCCGACCTGACCTGGAATTGGGGTTCTGCTGGCGCCGGAACGACGGCGGGTGGACGGTGGATGCGGGGCAGCTGAGCGAGGCAGCGGGTGCGCGGGCAGGCGGGCACGGGGCAACGCGCCCATGGAAGCGAGCTCAGGCAGCGCGCGCGGGGCAGCCGGCTCGGGCAGTGCGAGTGGGGGCAGCGCGTGCGGGGCAACGGGCAGCGCTAGCGAGGGTAGCGGGCTCGGTGAGCGCGGGCGCGGGCAGCGGATGGGGAATCCTAAATTTTTTTTTAAAATAAACGGGTTTTTTGGTTGACCCAGCAACCCGCCGGGTCAACCCGAACCCGACCCGTTTTTTCAAACGGGTCGAATTTACGAAACCGAACCCGACCCGTTTTTCAAACGGGTTTTCATGTCATGTCAAATATTGACACCCCTAATCTTCATGTTGACATTTCATTTTTAGATAATATAGATACCACGCTCATTGAGGGAATTCTAAAAATAAATTAGAAATTAGAATTATGTGAGAAGATTTTCTCACCCCTAACCGCTGAGAACCAATTGTAAAAATGATGGCATTTGCTTGTTCAACCATTTGATTATTGTATCCTCGTTGATCTGTTAATTGCTTCACCCAATTTTTAACAATCTGAAGGAAATATTGATAAAGATAGTTGATACGTCATCACAAAATAATCTTGATTGAGCACGAATCTCGAGGCAAAATCAATCCGAAAACTTCAAAAATTAATTTCGGGATCATATGAACTCCGATTTCAACGAGCTTACAGTCAAACTGAGCGTCTCAGAAATACGAACCCAACGACACCAAGATCAACTCAATCCGAGCCCAAATGAGTCCGAATCAAGGGTTCAAAGCGCTGTTGGAAGGTTCAAACCACAATTTGAGTTACCAAACGGTCTCCGATTTTGACGAGCTTATACTCGAATCGAACGGCTCGACGAGACGAATCCAACGAGCCCAAGATCATCAAATTCCGAAATCATTAAGGTCTTCAAATGTCCAACGAACGGTGCATGATCGAAGGATTCGATATCGGCCGTCCATTCGGATCACTCCCAATTCGCCCTTGATCTCACGCCTATTTACGGGCTATGCCACTCCAGAAAAACTATAAATAGAGCCCTCATTCTACACCAAGGGACTAAAGTGAAGAGAGAGAAGAAGAAGAGAAGGAGAAGGAGAAAGGGGAATAGGAGATTCCTCACCTCCTCGACCACCGCCGCCGGAGCTTTTCCTGCCGCCTGAAGACGCCGGAACTCTGCCGGATTTGGAGGAAACGCCAAGAATTCGCATAAGAGAGAGAAGGATAAGAGGAGAAAGGGGAAAAGGAGATTCCTCACCTCCTCGACCACCGCCGGAGCTCTTCCTGCCGCCTGAAGACGCCGGAACTCTGCCGGATTTTCAGGGAACGCTAGGAATCCGCAGGACTTTGTGAATTTAGTGGAAGAAAACAAGTTGTATTTGGATATTCCCGACTTGTGGGACGAAATCCGCCATTTGTAACCTACGAAAACACTAGTGGAAATTTGCAACTGGGCGAGGCCCCGTGGTTTTTCCCATTTTTGGGTTTTCCACGTAAAAACCCTCGGTGTTCACCCTCTTTTCTGTTTGTGTGTTAAACTTACGTGCAACGCTCGGACGCGAATTTACAAAACTCTACCGCCGCGTATTTTCTGACACGCAACAATAGTAAATATCTAATTAGATGACTAACAAACAAGATGGTTATAAAAATTAAAAAAGTTTACATTTATTTAATTAGAAATATGAATATAAATTAACAACAACATATTACTCAACTGCTCTTCAAGAAATAAGATATTAATTCTTCTACCTCATTCATCTCATTGTGTTATGTGAGGTTTTAATTTTATCTTGTCTTCCTTTTGAATAAATTCCATCATTAGTAATCTTTATATTAATCAGTTTTATTTAGCTTTGATTGGCGCTTATTAAGTTAGAATATGAACATAAAATATAAAGTAGAAAAAAATACTTGATCCAACTGTCTTGGAACTTCCTCTCTTCTCATTTCTTCTTCCTTGCTTCCATAAACCCCAGCCTCGGCCAAGAACTTCATCAAGAAGGCCAAATCAGAAGGCGCATTAGATGAACAAACAGATAAGCAAAGAATAAAGATAAAGAAGAATAAGGTCACTTTATTTAATTCAACGTCTCTCTGAAGATCATCTCGATTCGGCCCTGCATTGGAAATTGGCTTTGCCATACCATACTGATTTGAGTTTTGTGACACAAAGCTTCCATCAACCAAACAATCCATCCTTAAGTTGCAAAAATGACTCAAACTTGACGAGAGACAAATGCCACCAATGCGAAGAGCTTAAATATACGAAGGGAATCTGAATAGATATTAGTAGGACAAAGGACAGATGGATGAGAGAAAAACAAGGGAGAAAGGGAGGTGGAGGTAGCCGTTAAGGAGGTAGTTTTAGGAAGAAATATTCGAACCATCATTTTAAATTCTACCTTTCTAATTTAAGCTAATACTTAAATTTAGAAAATGAAAGAAAATGTTGATTTATAGTCATTGATAAAAGTTGGTGGTTTAAATATAGAAAAACAAACAAAATGAACGAAAGGGAAAAACAGAAAATATTGTGGTCGTTTAGAATCCAAACGAATGAATGATAGAGAAGTAAGGGATGAAATGTTCTAATAATCAATTTAAATTCTGGCTTTCTAATTTAGGCTGATACTTAAATTTAGAAATTCAAAGAAAATGTAAATTCCAAAAGATAAATTAATCCTTCAATTAATATATTAAATTTTCTAAATTCTTTTATCAGAAAGATCAACAAGGATTATCTGATAAAGCACTCAACATTTTTTTCACTTTTATGGGGCATGCCACTCTTATTTTTTTTTTTTTTTTTTTTTTTTTTGGGGGGGGGGGGGGGGGGGGGGGGGGGGGTGGTTCTCTGAGATTTTTAGAAGCTTGGATATTGGTTTAGAGATCAAGAGAGTTATAAGGCTTGAATATCCAAGAGCTCCACCTCAACACCACTATCGGTGAACTCTCATCGCCCAACCACCATTATTGAACATCCACACTACAATCATCATTAAACCATCATCCAGCAATCACCGTCACACGCCGACTATGGTCCATTGACCTCCCTCATCCATCGACTACTGTCCCTTCGACCACCGTCGCCCGACTACAATCCATCCGACCTCCTTCACTTGCTGAGTACGTCCAACTACTATCCATTCAATCTTTGCCACCTGTTGACTATGCTCCCTCCGACAACCATTACCTACTTATAGTCCTTTTGATCTCCGTCGTTGATAAAATATGGTCCCTCCTACCACCCACTCAAGACTACGATCCTTCCAGCCTTCATCACCCGCCTACTATGGTCCTTCCGACCACCGTCACCCTACTACAATTCTTTCGATCATCGTCGCCTGACTACGGATCTTCTTACAATCACCACTTAACTATGGTCTTTTGACCTCCATCGCTCGCTAACAATGATCACTCTGACCACCATCACCAGACTTCCAACTATAGTCTCTTCGACTACTGCGTCTAACTACGGTCCTTCCGCTCTTTGTCGCCCATTGACTTTGGTCCCTTCCACCACTGTCGCATAACTATGGCCCTTCCGACCTCCATTCCCAGTTGAATATACTCTCTGTCCTCTATCGCTTGACAATAGTCCCTCCAACATTAATCGCCCATTAATGGCCCCTCCAACCTCTGTCACCCGACTATTATCTTACCGACCAAACGAACAGGCTAACATCCTATCGAGAGATCACCAGCTCTCATGTCATTAGATTCTTCCAATTCCAACTATCTACTATATTATATATTATGTATATTTGTTATATTGAGATAATATATTCCCCTAAAGAATGACATCATTTGTAATCAATGACAAGTACTAGTGACAAAATAATAATAAAAAAATGGCAAGTAATGTTGGATTCATTTCAATTGAGCAAGGTGTGATGGTTTTACCCCTTTTTGGGATTTTCTATGTAAATATTATGGACTCCCTTATGATTATTGTACCCTTTCTTTTATTTAAATGTATGCTAAATCTTTATACAAAACTAAGACACTATAATTTCATATATATCTACTATTGTGAATTTTCAAGCCTCAATAATTCAGTCTGCCTTATCAAAAAATTCAATGAAATTATAAGTTTGCTAAAATGTGTTCAAGTAGTCTTAAAATTAATTATGTCACTGTTCATTTAAAATGTTGCTTCAAAATACATGTATAGTCGATTATATTTTTTTTGATGATATTTCATTTTGGGGGGGGGGGGGTTTAGAGATCAAGAGAGTTATAAGGCTTGAATATCCCAGAGCTCCACCTCATCATCACTATCGGTGAACCCTCATCATCTAACCATCATTATTGAACACCCGCCCTACCATCATCGTCCAGCTATCATCATCGGGGGGGGGGATTGGTTGTAACTTTTAGAAGCTTGGATCTTAGTTTAGAGATCAAGAGAGTTATAATGCTAGAATATCCCAGAGCTCCGCCTCAGTACCACTATCAGTGAACCCTCATCGTCCGACCATCATTATTGAACACCCGCCCTACCATCATCGTCGGACCATCGTCCAGCCATCATCGTCGCACGCCAACTATGGTCCCACTGACCTCCCTCATCCGTTGACTACTGTCCCTTCAACTACCGTCGCCCGACTACAATCCATTCAACCTCCGTCATTTGCTGAGTATGTCCGACTACTATCCATTCAATCACTGTGACCCATTGACTATAGTCCCTCTGATAATCATTGCTTTCTTATAGTTCTTTTGATGTCCATATTCGATAAACTATGGTCCCTCTGACAACCCTCTCAAGATTATGATCCTTCTAGCATTCATCGCTCGCCTACTATGGTGATTTTGACCACCGTCACCCTACTATGATTCTTCCGATCATTGTCGCCCGACTACGGATCCTCTTACAACCATCACTTAACTATGGTCTTTTGACCTCCGTCGCTCTCTAACAATGATCACTCTGACCAACGTCACCAGACTATCGACTATAGTCACACCGACCACTGCGTCTAACTACGATCTTTCTGATCTTTGTCGGCCATTGAATTTGGTCCCTTCCACCACTGTCACATAACTACGGCCCTCCCAACATCCATAACCTTTCGATTATAGTTTCTCTGACCTCTATAGCTTGAAAATAGTCCCTCCAACCTTAATTGTCCAACAATGGCCCCTCCAACCTCTGTCACCCGACTATGATCTTACCGACCAAACAAACATGCTAACTGTCACGACCCGACCCGACGGGGACGGATCCCGCCCGAGCCGGATCGCGGCGAGCAGCGCAGCTAAACTTGCTTATCCAGGATCTGGCTTTGGATTAGGTTACTGAACTGATCTTCCAAATTCTTAACTCAACAGAAAAACACAGAACAACAGAGCTACTAAAACATCAAATGCAGCGGAACAAAACATCTATCTTTGTCATTTCATTTCCTCAAAATAATCATCTACAAAACAGTGCATGGCTTTCGACAGAAAGAAAGACAGAACAGAAAAGCCATGACTGTACAAAAAATCAAAAGTACAAAAGTACCTAATCGGATCAGACTCTGAAACTAATCCTGGACCTCCTTGCCCTTCCCAGAACCTGAAAACCACCAGAAAGCAAGGGTGAGCTCAACAGCTCAGCAAAGCAACAAACCACCAATCTAAATTCTCAGAAACCAAAACCAAACTCATCAGACAGAAATCAGATCAGAAATCGGAACAGAATCGGAAATCAGAACTTATACGGACAGATATCAAATCAGAATCGGAATCGTACAGATCATATCAGAACAAATCAACAGAGTCAGAATCAGAATTCAGAAATCAGAATCGTACGGAGCATATCGTATCAGAATCACAATTTCGTACAGAACAGAACAGATACAGAAAACAGATCAGATACATATAGCTAAATGCCCTGACACTGACGGAATCTCTACGGATTCCGGCCCCTTATGCCTCCCTTCCCAGACACTGACTGAATCTCATAGGATCCAGGCCCCTTATGTCTCCCTTTGTGCTCACGGCACCAAAACAGATGTGCTTATAGCACCAGAACAGAATTCATCGGATCCGGAACGAAACAGATATCAAAATGTATATTGAGCTCATTTCAGAATTTCCCGTTTCACTAACTGAATCTCATAGGATTCAGGCCCCTTATAACTCCCTTTTTATAGTTTATTCACATAGCATTTCAATTCAGAAGAAATTCGGACATTTCAGAAATTACCCGAAAATCGGGCAGCACAACGGCAGTATACAGAATTTACACAAAATTTCCTGCAAAGAAAATTTACCGAATTCGCACAGAATATAGATAATCACATTCCAGAACATTTATTCTACTGCACAGAGAATTTACGATTTCACAGAAAATTCCGGTCGACTAAAAACACAGTCGAATCAAAAACACCCGGATGAAAATCTTCAAAATATAGTCAAAACGTGCACACCCGGCACGGCAACGATATACCAAAACTTACGCGGTAAAAACTGAACCAATCGAAAGATACGGACGAAAAACCGTAACGAAAACGAAATCCGGACAGAAAAATACCGCCAACCGCGACGGAACTGAAAATTGAGAAAGACGGAATGTGCCTTACCTCGAGCACAGCAAAATCCTCAACAGTCACTTCGATCGAAAACGGCTCCGCGTCTTCCCGAAATCAACTTTTCCAAATTCCTCTTTTTCTCTCTCCTCAGACGAAAAATCAGATATTTTTATTAAAAATCTTTCTCTCTCTTCAAATGAGCTGATTTGCCTTAAATCTTCTTCAGATCGGCCTGGCCGATCGTCCAGATCAGCCTGGACGATCAGACCAAAATCCCATCGTCCAGGGACGATTTTTCAGGACGATGTTTACTATTCATAGGCGATAAAAACCTCTACTCACTGACTTGTGCCATCCACTGATCGTCCCGGGACGATACCTCGATCGGCCTGGACGATCCCTACAGGAAAACACTTAGAGCAAATTCTGGCAAAATCTGGAGCTGAAAATACACTGATCGTCCCAGGACGATCCCAGATCGTCCTGGACGATACTGGAGCAGTTTGAAATATTACACTAACATCATGCTGAGAGATCAATAGCTCTCATGCCATTAAATTCTTCCAATTCCAACTATGTACTATATTATATACTGTGTATATTTGTTATATTTAGATAATACCTTATCCTAAACAATGACATCATTTGCAATCAATGACAAGTACTAGTGAAAAAAAAAAAGTACTGTTAGATTCATTTCAATTGAGCAAGGTGCATGGTTTTCCCCCTTTTTGGGATTTTCTATGTAAAAATTCTAGACTCCGTTATGATTATTGTACCCCTCTCTTTTATCTATATGTGTGCTAAATCTTTGTAGAAAACTAAGACACTATAACTTCATATATCTCTACTACTGTGAATGTTCAAGCCCCAATAATTCAGTTTATCTTATCAAAAAATTCAATGAAATTATAAGTTTGCTAGAATGTGTTCGAGTAGTCTTAAAATTAATTATGTCACTATTCATTTAAAATGTTGCCTTGAAATACATGTATGGTCGGCAAATTTTTTGGTGATATTTCATTGGGGGGGGGGGGGGGGTTGTATTGAAAAGACAAATTGCTCTTTTTTTTTTTTTTTGAATTTAGAAAGACTTGATTCATAAACCATCAATTTAATCATGATTCGATCTTATTAACAAAATCAATAATCATTCAAGAGTAAAACAACATCTCTCATTATTTTACATAAAAAAATATATTGCTAGAGATTATTCAATTTTAATTATGATTAATAGTGTTGCGGATTGTAACATTCATGACGGTAGAGAGATATAGATTTTAACATCCAAGATTTATGCAAAAATTTAGCATACAAAAATATAAGAGAGAGAGGTGCGAGAGTTGTAAGAGACACCGATATTTTTATGTGGAAAACCTTAAAAAGGGAAAAAATCACGGGGTCTGTCCTCGTTGAAATGATTCCACAAGTGTTTTTAGTCGATTACAAATGGTGTCCTTCATGAGGGAAAATGTTTTGGCTCTTTGTATAATATATAGCACATTACATAGTTGGGGTTTGAAGAATCAAATGATAAGAGAGTCATTCTAAAGAAAAAAATTGGCCTGTTCATTTAGTTTGTAGGATGACGGAGGTTGAAGGGATCTTAGTCGACGAGCGAAGGAAGTTGGAGTGACCATCACCACTAAGTTATGGAGGTCAAAGGAATCATAATCGGTGGGAGACGGTGGTTGGAGGAATATTAGTTGGCGGTCGACGATAGTTGTATAGACCATGGCCCAACGATGGAGGCTAGATGGGCCTTAGTCGGTGTGTCACGGTGGTTAGAGAGATCATAGTAGGCGAGTGATTGTGGTTAGAGAGATCGTAGTTGGCAGGTGATGGATGTCGGTGGGATCGTAGTCAGTGAGTGACGGGGGTTGAAGGGACCATAATCTGCTGGTGGTGGTGGTAAGAGGGACCATAGTCAGTAGGCGATGAATGTTAGAGGAACCATAGTTGACGGACAATAGTGATTTGAGGGATCGTAGTTAGCTGGCGATGAAGGTTAGAGGGATGATAATAAGTGGGCAACTGTGGTCAAAGGAATCGTAGTCGACGGGCGACCGAGGTTGAATGGTTTGTAGTAAACTGGCAATGATAGTCCGAGGGACCATAGTCGTCGGACGACGGAGTTCAGAGGAATCTTAGTCAATTGGAAATGGTGGTCGGAGAGACAATATTCAGTGGGTGACAAAGGTTAGAGGGATAATAGTTAGCAGGCAACAGAGGACGGAAGAACCATTGTTGGCAGTAGATGGAGGTCAAATGAATATAGCCAATGGGCGAAAAAGGTCAAAGGGATAATTGTTGGTGGGCAACAGAAGTTGGAGGGAATGTATTTGGTGGACGACAAAGGTCAGAGGGGCCATATTTAGTAGGAAATGGTTGTTGGAGAGATCATATTCAGTAGGTGAAGGAGATCAGAGTGACCGTAGTCAGTGAGAAACGATGGTCAAAGGGATCGTAGCCGACAGGCGACAGAGGTATGAAGGATAATAGTTGACGTGAAATTGAAGTCAAATGGACTGTAGTTAGCAGGAGATGGTGGTCAAAGGAAACGTAGTCGGCGGGCGACGGAGGTTGGAAGGATTAGAGTTGGCAGGCGACGGAGGTGAAATATGTAGTATTCGATAGTCGAAGGAGGTCGGGGGGACCATAATGGCAAGCAGTAATTGTCTAAGGGATTGTTGTCTATTATAGGGCAGTGGTCCAACGATAGTTGGGCAGAACTCTAGTTGTGATCGGCAGTTGGCCAGTTGAAGAAGATTGGGTGGTGGTTCGATGATGGTCGGGCTAAACTCTGGCGGCAGTCAGTCATCAGGTGGAAGTCTGGTGAAGGTCGGCGTCCGAGTGAATGTTTGGCGGTCATTAGTGACCTAGTGGAAATTTGGCAGCGGTCGACAGCCAGGTGTTAGTCCGACATCAATCGGTGGCCCGGCGGTGGTCCAACAATGGTCGGGTAGATTTTTGGTGGTGGTTGGTGGTGAGTGAAAGTCTGACGACAGTTGGTGGCAAGGCGGTGGTTTGACAATAGTTGACGAGGGTTCGCCAACAAAGGTGTTGGAGCACTTGATGCCACAAAGCTCTCTCCAATTTGTAGTAAAAGGTCTCCTTTTCATGTAGAGAGTGAAGGTATTTTTATAGATTTTTGATAGTAGCATGCCCCGTAAATATGAAGAATATCTATAGCAGATTTGGAGTGCTCCATCGGATGGCCCAAATTGATCGCCTTGATTTTAAAAGATTTTTCAAGCATGTATTTTCCCATATGCTGTCAGAATTTGGTGATCTTAGGTTCATTGGATTCATCTCAACAAGCTGCTTGAGTCGATTATAAGCATGTTATATTTGGATTTTGGTCATCCAATTTAGGCATTAAACCTTCCAAATAAACTTCGGGCCCTCGATTTGAACTCATTTGGGCTCAAATTGGGCCGATTTTGTTTACTTGGATTCGTCTATTCAAAACATTCAGTTGGACTATAAGTTTATTGAAATTAGAGTTAAAATGGAGCTGATTTAATTTTGGAGGTTTTCAATTTTAATATGCCTAGAGATTCGTGCACAATCAAGGAAATTTTTTATGACATATCAAGTAGTCTTATTTATTTTCACTTATTTATGCTCATTTTTTAGTCACTAAGCATATTCAGTTTAATTTCTCATTATTAAAAAAGAAAAATAAATTAAAGCTTCTCAATAATTTCGTAATTGAAATTGAAGCAACACAAACAAAAAAATTTAACTAGGCATTAATTTTAGAATAAGAAATAAAATTCCTACGAAAAGCTACACATACTTCTTTAGACCCACTAATTCATTCATCAATTTTTTTATGTCCTCGTAAGATGACCCTCCCTCATCCACAGCTTTTTGGGCCATCTCCCCAAGTTGTTTTGCTCTCCTCCTCCTCTCATTTGCCTCCATCCCATCCTCCATCAATCTTCTAACAGCTATCTCCACTGATGCAGCCTCCACAATTGGCCTTGTCTCTATATTGAAAGTGTTCAGCTTTGAGCCCACCACACCCCAACCTTCAATATATCTACCAAAAGCTTTTCATTATAAAATTGATCCGCAGACAATGGCCATGTTACCATCGGCAACCTTGCACTAATCCCTTCTAAACTAGAATTCCACCCACAATGAGTTACAAATCCCCCAACCGCATCATGATTTAGTATCACTAGTTGTGGAGCCCATCCTTTTATCATCATCCCTACCTCTTTGATTCTTTCTCTATACCCCTTTGGAATCCAATCTTCATCCTCATTCCGCACTACCCAAACAAATGGATGCCTTGATGCCTCAAGCCCAAGCGCCATTTCTCTCAGTTGCTCAACTGAGAAAAGGCTCCCACTTCCAAAGCACATGTACACCACCGAGCCTGTTGGTCTTTTGTCAAGCCATTTCAAGCACTCGTAAACAGACGCTGGATACTCCCCACCTCTTGTTGATTTGTTGGTCACCTCATTGTTGCATAGAGAAACTGGGCCGACATTCCATGCCCTTCCTATTGTCTTGCGGTAGTGGTCAGCATATTCAGTTTCTAGCTCATAAAAACTATTAATCAATGTGCCATAGCTCTTTGATTCCACCTCCGCTGCCTCATTAAGTGTCTCCAAGATGAACTCTAATGGTGTTCCTGCTAATTTGTTAAAGTCCATGACCTGGGTTTTTAACATCTTTATTTGATGTGGGAGACCTGGCAGAACAAAGAACTCATCCTTGTCCGCTAGTAGGCGGCACTGCTCGAAAGCACTCATAGAGCAGAGTGCGAAGTTGTTTGTGCCGTGAAAGACAAGCCGCATAATACCTCTGGCATTGGCAACATGATATGTCCAAGGCAAGAACATGTCAGTTACGACACAGTCGGGGGTGAGATCTCTAAGCACATAGTCAAAAGGGTGGCGAAGCGAAGAGATAGCTTTGAAGAAGTTTATGGGTAATTCTTCAGGAAGAATGAAGGAGCGGTTCTCGCACCCATCGGGGAGGCCGAATTCGGCAGAGGGAAAAGGGATGATATGGAGATGGACAGAGTCATCGATGTTGGGGCGGATGATGGTGGCATTATATAATAAATAAGAAAATTTGAATTTTCTAATATTTAATCTGAGATGAAAAAATATAAAATATTTGCATAAAAATATTTTAAATTGTAGTCCTCATATTGAGACAAGATTTATCATAATATTTCTATGTGCTATCATCTTTTTTGGCACAAGGAAACTTTTGCTAGGGCTGCAAATGAACCAAGCGTTCGACGGGTTGCTCGTGGCTCGGCTTGATAAGAACTCGTTTATGTTCGTTTGATAAGGTAAGCAAACGAGTTTGAACACTCTCGATAGCTAAATAAACAAGCTTGAGGGGTTTGTCGTTTCGTTCATTAATGTTCACGAACAATATCGCTTAAGTTCGTGAATAAACTCGCTAAAAAGCTTGACCAGAGCTCAATTAAGAAGCTCGACTAGAGCTCAATTAGAATTTTAAAAATAAATATAATTAAGTCTACTAATTTAATAATTTTAACTTTAACCAATTTTATTAGACATATTTTTAATTTTTTATTAATATAACTATTAAAAATATTTTATTAAATCTTGTATTAAAAAATTCCTCTCCCTCCGCAATTACCGCTCAGAAAGGCTAAATTCAAAGATCACCATTTTAATAATTATTATAACTTATTAATTAAATAAACTCATCTATTCAGAGTAAAACTACCTCACCCAACAATTTTCATATATATATATGAGAACCATTTAAATAAGATGATTAATTAAAACTTCAAATGAGATGAAAACATTTATCTAGGAATTTATTTTGAAAGAAGAAAAAAAAAAAGCATGAGCTAAGCTCTACACATGCTTCTTTCGCTCAATAAGTTCATGCATCAAATTTCCGATCTCCTCATAAGATGACCCTCCCTTATCCACAGCTCTTTTCGCCATCTCGCCAAGCTCCTTTGCCCTCCTCCTCCTCTTCTCACCCTCTATCCCATCCCCCATCAACCTCCTAACAGCTGTTGTAAGTGTTGCAGCCTCCACAATCGGCCTCATCTTTGCATCAGTGGTGTACACTTTCGAGCCCACCATTATCCCAACCTTCAATATATCTACCAAAAGTTTTTCATTATAAAATTGATCTGCAAACAATGGCCATGTCAACATGGGCAACCCCGCACTAATCGCTTCTAAACAAGAATTCCAACCACAATGAGTCACAAATCCTCCAACCGCATCATGATTTAAGATCAGTAGTTGTGGGGCCCATCCTTTTATTACCATCCCAAAGTCTTTAATTCTTTCTTCATATCCCTTTGGAATCCAATCATTGCCCTTATTTTGCACCACCCAAACAAATGAATGCATTGATGCCTCGAGCCCAAGTGCTATTTCTCTCAATTGTTCCACAGAGAAAAAACTACCACTTCCAAAGCAGATGTACACGACCGTGCCTACAGATCTTTTGTCAAGCCATTTCAAGCACTCGTTAAAAGTTGTTGGATACTTCCCACCTCTTGTTGACTTGTTGATCACCTCCTTGTTGCATAGAGAAACTGGGCCAACATTCCAAGCCCTTCCCTTCATCTTGCGGTAATGGTCCACATATTCAGACTCAAGCTCATAGAAACTATTCATTAATGTGCCATAGCTCTTCGATAACACCTCTTTGGCCTCATTAAATGTCTTATCGATGATCTCTGTTTGATTTCTTGCTAAGTTGTTCAAGTCCACGACTTGTGTTTTTAACATTTCTATTGGATGTGGGAGGTCGGGCAAGATAAAAGACTCGACCTTGTCCATTAGTAAGCGACACCGCTCGAAAGCCTTACTGGCACTAACCGCAAAGTTGCTGGTGCCATGAAAGACAAGCGTCAAAATACCTCTTGCGATAGCAACATGGTATGTCCATGGCAAGAATATGTCAGTTACGACACAGTCAGGCCTAAGACTTCTAAGCACAGAGTCAAAAGGTTGGCGGAGTGCTAACGTAGCTTTAATGAAGTTAATGTGTTGGTCGTCAGAATGAATCAAGGATTCATTCTCGCACCCGTCAGGGAGACCAAATTCGGCAGAGGGAAAAGCCATGATGTAGAGATGGAAAGAGTCATCAATATTGTGGCGGATAATGTTGGCATTAACATGAGTAGTGAGGAGGGTGACGCGGGCACCACGAGCGGCAAATATCTTGGCCATATCGACCATAGGGAGCATGTGGCTTTGAGACATGAAAGGGAAGAAAAGCATGTGGAGACGATCTGCTTTAGAATCCATAGTTGGGCAATGGCTCGAGAGCAAGATTATGTGGGCCTTTGATGGTGGGAGGCTCATTTTGTAGCGAATGTGATTCCATAACCAAATTACTTCAATTTAGGAAGTTATCGCCATTGCTAACGGAACCATGCAACTGATGGAGGAATAAAAGGACAAAGTCTAGCATTAATTTTGGGCTATTTCATTTCCATTATTTATTTAATTATTTATGTAGGATGAATATGATAGCCTAAATTTATTTTAAATTTTATATTATAAATTTTAATTTATCTGCGATATATATAAAAAATAAATACAAAACTATGAAATTTCTTATATTTAATTTGTGATGAAAAGAATATATAATATTTATTTAAGAAATATTTTCAGAAAGTATATTTAATATTCAATTATTCAATAACAACGACAACAATAAGTATTTATAATATTACAAGGCTGACTTTTACTTAACCTAATCATCTAAGGTGGGTCACTCTAATTTTATGTTAGCATTGTTTAAGGATCCAACATACCTAGAAAAGGGCATAACCTCATGCATGATCTAATTGAAATAGTTAGTCTAATGGCTGTAGTTGGCAACGAAGATATTCTTTAGTGATGGAGGTCGAAATATCATAGTCTAGTAATGAAGGTCGAATAAACATAATAAATTGGTGGTGATCAAACAATGGTTTGGTAACAGTGTTCCTGTGGTGGTTTGGCGATGACTATCGGCCAGTGCATCGATAATGGATATCAGATAGTTGTCTGGTGATGATGGTTTAGTAGTGTTATAATGGTGAAGGTCAGGGGCTAATCATCTTCAAACCACATCTTTATATATTTTTAAGAGTGGCAATCTTCAAAAATTTAGAGCAAAAAATTCAAAGTACTTAATTGGGTGGATAATATTAATCACCCGGCCATAGGATATTCTTTTAAAATTTGAGAGTCTTAATGATGTTAAAATTAGTTGATTTTGAGCTTGTGGGACTCGTCTTGACATGATCCTTATTTTGACTGATAAGCATACAAGATTTTACAATTGTTGGTCCTTTAATTAGTGTGCCAAAGTTTTTGTTATTATTAAGGCATTTTGATGATTGAAAAATTATTATATGATCCGCGAGATCAATTATTATTGATGATATTATTGCATTGACGTCTAACTTAAATCCTGGCTCTAAAGCAAAGAGTCAAAGTTTGGGTTGATTATGTATATCGATCTTATAAGTGATAGTGTACATTGACATTGTTAGCGATAGTATATTAAAAATTATAGCAGGTATTGCTATGGCCAAGAGATAACGGATAGAGGACTTTAGGTCAAACATTTATAATTGGACGACTATAGTTTAATGACTACAGTCGATAATGATGATCAGATGATTATTCTTACCTAATACAGATCAGAGGATCATAATCTAGCTAAGAAGGTCAGAGGACAATAATCAATTGGTAGCGGTCCAATAGTGGTTTGGTACTAATATTCCTGTGTTGGTTTGACGAAGACTATCGAGTGGTTGCTTGATAGTAGAGATCAAGCAGTTGTTTAATGATCGTGGTTTGATAGGGGATGTCGAGGGTGGTGGTTCAATGGAGGTGGTTAAATATTTAAATATATTTAATATAGAGCAAATTAAATAACTTGCATAATTTTAAAATATATGTTGTCATATCATTTTATATTTTTAAAATTGATAAGACCTAAAAAAATAGCATTTGAAACTAAGAGACAAAAGAGGAAAAAAATGATGGATTCCACTGAGTGTGCTGTAATTGGTTGTATGCATGACTTAAATGGTGTTTTATAATGTGAGACAGTGAGATTTAAAAAGATGTATGGATGTAAAAAAAATATAACCATATATTAAAATCCATTTTATCAAAAATATTTTTAAATATTTTTATGATCATCTAAATTTTGATCTAGCAAGTTTATAAACAAAATTAGTTTTTGATAAAATGAATGTAATTACATAAAAAGTATTTTATTAGAGTTCAAATAGACTTGAATATAGGTGAAAATTTTCTTTAAGGGGAGACCAAAGACTTAGGAGTCCAATATAAATCTTGGTGATAACGTAAAGCGTTAGAGTTAGTGTTGATGGTGCACATCGATCTTATTAGTGATAGTGTCTATTGGCATTGTTAGTGATGGTAGGTTACAAAATAAGCAAGCAACGGTGTAGCCGGATGACAACGGTTAGAGGACAATAGGTCAGACGACAGAAAAAGAGTGATGACTCTATTTATTAAGCCAACGGTTAACGACTATCGATTATTGATTACAAAAAATTATCATGACAGCTAGAAATTCTTACTTGTTTATTGTGACTATTGAAATGCATGCTATTGAAATATTGTTCTTATTATGGTACAAATTTATTATTATTGAATGAATTTACTGTTACTATATTATTTTAATGCTCCATCTACTGGACTATTACTGTTACTAATATTGACATCAATATTGTTTGATACTATTGATTCATTGTACTGATACTAAGCATGTGACATACTGAACATGTAAGATATTGATTTAATACTGATATAGACTACATGAATATTATGTGTACACTAATATATGATCATTTTACTACATTGATATGAGTTCGTTAGTTATTTGTCAATGCTTTGGTTTTACTACTTTATACGATTGATCTATTGACTGATTGATGATGTACTAATAAGATGATTGCTTTATCGATTCGACACTGAAACTGGTTTATTGGTTTTCCCGTACAATACTGTTTTATTGGCTTTTATATTCTACTCTTTTGCTGCAAATATGCATATTGCTCATTTTTCTTGTGTTGAGTTCGGTTGTAGGATTTGTTACTTGTTAGGCTCTTGAGCTCATTATATGTGGTTTAAATGAAAAAAAAAAAATATTAAAAAAAAATAATTCTTTTGAATTAGATTATGGGCTTAAACTTCCACCCCTACCCCCGCCACCCAAAATGTAAAGCGAAGGCCAATTTATATAGTTTTAACAGTGACATGCTTCATAAATATAGTAAAAAATTCAGAGTATTCCATCCAATGAACTATATTAATCACCCTGTCATAGGACATTCTTCTAAATTTGAGGGTATAAATAATCTTAAATTAGATGATTTTGTGCTTATTGGATTCATCTTGACAGGACACTTGATTTGAATATGAGTATACGAGATTTGAATGCTGTATTTTGTTTTAATTAGTGTGCTAAAGTTTTTTTATTAAGAAAATTTGGAAAAACTGATCCTCATCTTTAGTAAACTCATTAAAGTTCCCCATCTTTAGCAAACTCCAAGGACCACCTTGATACTTAAAATTTTATATATCAAACGCCTAAACATTGATGGCAGTAAATAATGAATCCTCACCAACACCATATCTCATAAACACCACTTCTCTATATCTTCTGATCGCGATGTAACAATCCTAGCTATAATGGTCATTGCCTTTCTCTTCATGGCTATGGAAGGGGAACCATGCAAGTTTTTTCTTTTAGTAGCAAATCACTTTGCTCCACTTCATAGCTACTTAAAATGGGCGGAAAGGTCTTTGCTTCCTGCCTTCTGCTCAATGGCAAAGAGAAGTATAGATGAGCGCATAAATAATATATATATATATATATATATATATATATATATATATATATATATATATATATATATATATATATATATATATATATATTAGAACGAAAATAAAAAATAAAATAAGTTATGTTATTTTTCAAATAAATTTTAGGAAAAAATAAAACAAAATTAAATTAAACTAATCCTAAATAAGGCTTGAAATTTTTGTGTAAAATTTTTCAAAAAGTATCATAAAATAAAATTGACTATCTTTCTGGTTCTTTTTACTCATGATTGAATTGTATAATGATTTTTATTGAAATTAAAATTAAAGACTTATTTCAAAGATCATCAACTTAATAATAATTAGAACTCATTAAATAAATAAACTCATCTTTTTAGAGTAGGAATTAATTTGAAATAAGGAAAAAAATCCTTGAGCTAAGCTTCACATGCTTCTTTCGTTCCATCAGTTCATGCATCAAATTTCCAATCTCCTCATAAGATGACCCTCCCTTATCCACAGCTTTTTTCGCCATCTCGCCAAGTTCCTTTGCCCTCCTCCTCCTCTTCTCTGCCTCTATCCCATCCCCCATCAACCTCCTAAAAGCTGTTGTAACTGCTAAACCTTGTTGTAACTGCTGAAGCCTCCACAATCTGCCTCAACTTTGCATTAGAAGTGCACACCTTTGAGCCCACCATCACCCCAACCTTCAATATATCTACCAAACACTTTTCATTATAAAATTGATCTGCATACAATGGCCATGTCACCATCGGCAACCCCGCACTAATCCCTTCTAAACTAGAATTCCACCCACAATGAGTCACAAATCCTCCAACAACTTCATGATTTAATATCACTAGTTTTGGGGCCCATCCTTTTATGACCATCCCAACGTCTTTAATTCTCTCTTCATATCCCTTTGGTATCCAATCATTGCCCTTATTTCGCACCACCCAAACAAATGAATGCATGGATTCCTCAAGCCCGAGTGCTATTTCTCTCAATTGTTCCACCAAGAAAAAGCTCCCACTTCCAAAGCAGATGTACACAACTGAGCCTACTGATCTTTTATCAAGCCATTTCAAGCACTCACTAACAGATGCTGCATACTCCCCACCTCTTATTGACTTGTTGATCACCTCCTTGTTGCATAGAGAAACTGGGCCAACATTCCATGCCCTTCCCTTCATCTTGCAGTAAAGGTCCACATATTCAGACTCAAGCTCATTGAAACTATTCATCAATGTGCCATAGCTCTTTGATTGCACCTCTTTCGCCTCATTAGCTGTCTTCATGATGATCTTCGTTCGCGTTCTTGCTAAGTTGAAGTTCATGACTTGTGTTTTTAACATCTCTATTCGATGTGGGAGGTCGGGTAGGACAAAAGACTCGACCTTGTCCGTTAGCATGCAACAACGCTCGAAAGCCCATTTGGCACAAGCCGTGAAGTTGCCGGTGCCATGAAAGACAAGCCTCAAAATACATCTCACGATTGCAACATGATATGTCCATGGAAAGAATAAGTCAGTTACAACATAGTCGGGCCTGAGATCTCTAAGCACAGAGTCAAAAGGGTGGCGGAGCGAAGACGTAGCTTCCATGAATTTACTGTGTTGGTCATCAGAATGAATAAATGTTATATTCTCACACCCGTCGGGGAGGCCGAATTCGGCAGAGGGAAAAGGGATGATATGAAGATGAATAGAGTCATCGATATTGGGATGGATAATGGTGGCGTTAACGGGAGTAGTGAGAAGGGTGATGCGGGCACCACGGGCGGCGAAGATCTTGGCCATGTCGACCATAGGGAGCATGTGGCCTTAAGCCATGAAAGGAAAAAAAAAGCATGTGGAGAAGATCGGCTTTAGAGCCCATAGCTGGGCAATGGCTCGAGAGCAAGATTCTATGGGTCTCGGATGAAGGGAGGCTCATTTTGTAGTGAATGTGATTCCATAACCAAATTCTTTCAATTTACAAAGTTATCGTCATTGCTAACGAAACTTTACAACTGATGTAGGAATAAAAGGACAAAGTCTAGCATTTATTTAGGGCCATTCCATTTCCATTATTTATTTATTTATTTATTTAGAATGAATATGATATTCTAAATTTATTTTAAATTTTATATCATAAATTTTAATTTATCAGTGGAATATATAAAAAATAAATACAATTACTTTTAAATTTCTTATATTTAATTTGTGATGAAAAGAATATAAAATATTTATTGAAGAAATATTTCTCAAAATAAATTTAATATTCATTTAGTCAAAAACAACGACAATGATAAGCCTTTATTGTATTACATCATATTCTATCAAGAGTCAAATTCTCCTTTAAATTTAATTAAAAAAAAACTATTTTTGATACTTTCTAATTAAATTTTTTTAGTTATACTTCTATTTTTTTATATAAAAAAATAATATATAAATATATATTAAAATCTTTTTTATCAAATATAAACTTTGATCTGGCAAAGTTTATAAAATAAAATTAGTTTAGAAAAATGGCAAATATTGGTGAAAGTTTTATGAAATTATTTGAGAGGCCAGATAATTTTTGAATCTTTTGCATTTATGATTAAAACTAATATTTGACGAACTAAATCTAATAATATGAAATCTAATTAATTCATTCATCAAATTTTTGATATCCTCATAAGATGACCCTCCCTTATCCACAACTCTTTTGGCCATCTCCCCCCAAGTTGTTTTGCCCTCCTCCTCCTCTCATTTGCTTACCACAAGTCAAAAAGGTTGGCGGAGTGCTAACGTAGCTATAAGAATAATAATTGGTCGTAGAATATATAAGGATCATTCTATTAATTTAGGGAGACAAATTAGAGGGAAAAATATAATAATAACATATTTATATTTATAATAATGTGGATAAATAGTAAATATATTAATATCTTAGGATAATAGGGCATATACGCAGGGCCATATCGATTTTTTTTGAATATTCCCATAGGGAGCATGGGCTTTGAGACATGAAAGGGAAGAAAGCATAATTGGAGACGATCTGCTTTAGAATCCATAGTTGGGCAATGGCTCAATATTTTGGGCCTTTTTGGGAGGCTCATTTGTAGCGAATGTGATTCCAATAACCAAATTACTTCAATTTAGGAAGTTATCGCCATTGCTAACGGAACCATGCAACTGATGGAGGAATAAAAGGACAAAGTCTAGCATTAATTTTGGGCTATTTCATTTCCATTATTTATTTAATTATTTATGTAGGATGAATATGATAGCCTAAATTTATTTTAAATTTTATATAAAAATATAAAAAATTTTAATTTATCTGCGATATATATAAAAAATAAATACAAAACTATGAAATTTCTTATATTTAATTTGTGATGAAAAGAATATATAATATTTATTTAAGAAATATTTTCAGAAAGTATATTAAAATAATATTCAATAAAAAATATTCAATAATTTACAACGACAACAATAAGTATTTATAATATTACAAGGCTGACTTTTACTTAACCTAATCATCTAAGGTGGGTCACTCTAAAAATTTTATGTTAGCATAAGAAATGTTTAAGGATCCAACATACCTAGAAAAGGGCATAACCTCATGCATGATCTAATTGAAATAGTTAGTCTAATGGCTGTAGTTGGCAACGAAAAATAATATTCTTTAATCTAGTGATGGAGGTCGAAATATCATAGTCTAGTAATGAAGGTCGAATAAACATAATAAATTGTTAGTGGTGATCAAACAATGGTTTGGTAACAGTGTTCCTGTGGTGGTTTGGCGATGACTATCGGCCAGTGCATCGATAATGGATATCAGATAGTTGTAATCTGGTGATGATGGTTTAGTAGTGTTATAATGGTTAAATGAAGGTCAGGGGCTAATCATCTTCAAACCACATCTTTATATATTTTTTGTAAGAGTGGCAATCTTCAAAAATTTAGAGCAAAAAATTCAAAGTACTTAATTGGGTGGATAATATAATCACCCGGCCATAGGATATTCTTTTAAAATTTGAGAGTCTTAATGATGTTAAAATTAGTTGATTTTGAGCTTGTGGGACTCGTCTTGACATGATCCTTATTAAATTTATTTATTACTGATAAGCATACAAGATTTTACAATTGTTGGTCCTTTAATTAGTGTGCCAAAGTTTTTGTTATTATTAAGGCATTTTGATGATTGAAAAATTATTATATGATCCGCGAGATCAATTATTATTGATGATATTATAAATGCATTGACGTCTAACTTAAATCCTGGCTCTAAAGCAAAGAGTCAAAGTTTGGGTTGATTATGTATATCGATAAAAAATTATAAGTGATAGTGTACATTGACATTGTTAGCGATAGTATATTAAAAATTATAGCAGGTATTGCTATGGCCAAGAGATATTTACGGATAGAGGACTTTAGGTCAAACATTTAAAATAATTGGACGACTATAGTTTAATGACTACAGTCGATAATGATGATCAGATGATTATTAAAATTACCTAATACAGATCAGAGGATCATAATCTAGCTAAGAAGGTCAGAGGACAATAATCAATTGGTAGCGGTCCAATAGTGGTTTGGTACTAATATTCCTGTGTTGGTTTGACGAAGACTATCGAGTGGTTGCTTGATAGTAGAGATCAAGCAGTTGTTTAATGATCGTGGTTTGATAGGGGATGTCGAGGGTGGTGGTTCAATGGAGGTGGTTAAATATTTAAATATATTTAATATAGAGCAAATTAAATAACTTGCATAATTTTAAAATATATGTTGTCATATCATTTTATATTTTTAAAATTTATGATAAGACCTAAAAAAATAGCATTTGAAACTAAGAGACAAAAAATTTGAGGAAAAAAATGATGGATAAATCCACTGAGTGTGCTGTAATTGGTTGTATGCATGACTTAAATGGTGTTTTAAAATAATGTGAGACAGTGAGATTTAAAAAGATGTATGGATGTAAAAAAAATATAACCATATATTAAAATCCATAAATTTATCAAAAATATTTTTAAATATTTTTATGATCATCTAAATTTTGATCTAGCAAGTTTATAAACAAAATTAGTTAAATTTGATAAAATGAATGTAATTACATAAAAAGTATTTTATTAGAGTTCAAAAAAATAGACTTGAATATAGGTGAAAATTTTCTTAGATAAGGGAGACCAAAGACTTAGGAGTCCAATATAAATCTTGGTGATAACGTAAAGCGTTAGAGTTAGTGTTGATGGTGCACATCGATCTTATTAGTGATAGTGTCTATTGGCATTGTTAGTGATGGTAGGTTACAAAATAAGCAAGCAACGGTGTAGCCGGATGACAACGGTTAGAGGACAATATAATTATCAGACGACAGAAAAAGAGTGATGACTCTATTTATTATTGTTTAGCCAACGGTTAACGACTATCGATTATTGATTACAAAAAATTATCATGACAGCTAGAAATTCTTACTTGTTTATTGTGACTATTATAAATAGAAATGCATGCTATTGAAATATTGTTCTTATTATGGTACAAATTTATTATTATTTAATATATAAATGAATTTACTGTTACTATATAAGATAAAAAAATTTTAATTTTAAAATAATTGCTCCATCTACTGGACTAAAAAATTACTGTTACTAATATTGACATCAATATAAAATAAATATTAGAAAAATGATACTATTGATTAAAAAAACTTTATTGTACAAAATATTGATATAATACTAGTTAGCATGTGACATACTGAACATGTAATACGATATTGATTTAATACTGATATAGACTACATGAATATTATGTGTACACTAATATATGATCATTTTACTACATTGATATGAGTTCGTTAGTTATTTGTCAATGCTTTGGTTTTACTACTTTATACGATTGATCTATTGACTGATTGATGATGTACTAATAAGATGATTGCTTTATCGATTCGACACTGAAACTGGTTTATTGGTTTTCCCGTACAATACTGTTTTATTGGCTTTTATATTCTACTCTTTTGCTGCAAATATGCATATTGCTCATTTTTCTTGTGTTGAGTTCGGTTGTAGGATTTGTTACTTGTTAGGCTCTTGAGCTCATTATATGTGGTTTAAATGAAAAAAAAAAAATATTAAAAAAAAATAATTCTTTTGAATTAGATTATGGGCTTAAACTTCCACCCCTACCCCCGCCACCCAAAATGTAAAGCGAAGGCCAATTTATATAGTTTTAACAGTGACATGCTTCATAAATATAGTAAAAAATTTTATTTATAAAACAGAGTATTCCATCTATAATTTAAAACAATGAACTATATTAATCACCCTGTCATAGGACATTCTTCTAAATTTGAGGGTATAAATAATCTTAAATTAGATGATTTTGTGCTTATTGGATTCATCTTGACAGGACACTTGATTTGAATATGAGTATACGAGATTTGAATGCTGTATTTTGTTTTAATTAGTGTGCTAAAGTTTTTTTATTAAGAAAATTTGGAAAAACTGATCCTCATCTTTAGTAAACTCATTAAAGTTCCCCATCTTTAGCAAACTCCAAGGACCACCTTGATACTTAAAATTTTATATATCAAACGCCTAAACATTGATGGCAGTAAATAATGAATCCTCACCAACACCATATCTCATAAACACCACTTCTCTATATCTTCTGATCGCGATGTAACAATCCTAGCTATAATGGTCATTGCCTTTCTCTTCATGGCTATGGAAGGGGAACCATGCAAGTTTTTTCTTTTAGTAGCAAATCACTTTGCTCCACTTCATAGCTACTTAAAATGGGCGGAAAGGTCTTTGCTTCCTGCCTTCTGCTCAATGGCAAAGAGAAGTATAGATGAGCGCATAAATAATATATATATATATATATATATATATATATATATATATATATATATATATATATATATATATATATATATATATATATATATATATATATAGAACGAAAATAAAAAATAAAATAAGTTATGTTATTTTTCAAATAAATTTTAGGAAAAAATAAAACAAAATTAAATTAAACTAATCCTAAATAAGGCTTGAAATTTTTGTGTAAAATTTTTCAAAAAGTATCATAAAATAAAATTGACTATCTTTCTGGTTCTTTTTACTCATGATTGAATTGTATAATGATTTTTATTGAAATTAAAATTAAAGACTTATTTCAAAGATCATCAACTTAATAATAATTAGAACTCATTAAATAAATAAACTCATCTTTTTAGAGTAGGAATTAATTTGAAATAAGGAAAAAAATCCTTGAGCTAAGCTTCACATGCTTCTTTCGTTCCATCAGTTCATGCATCAAATTTCCAATCTCCTCATAAGATGACCCTCCCTTATCCACAGCTTTTTTCGCCATCTCGCCAAGTTCCTTTGCCCTCCTCCTCCTCTTCTCTGCCTCTATCCCATCCCCCATCAACCTCCTAAAAGCTGTTGTAACTGCTAAACCTTGTTGTAACTGCTGAAGCCTCCACAATCTGCCTCAACTTTGCATTAGAAGTGCACACCTTTGAGCCCACCATCACCCCAACCTTCAATATATCTACCAAAAACTTTTCATTATAAAATTAATCTGCATACAATGGCCATGTCACCATCGGCAACCCCGCACTAATGCCTTCTAAACTAGAATTCCACAATGAATTCCACAATGAGTCACAAATCCTCCAACAACTTCATGATTTAATATCACTAGTTTTGGGGCCCATCCTTTTATGACCATCCCAACGTCTTTAATTCTCTCTTCATATCCCTTTGGTATCCAATCATTTCCCTTATTTCGCACCACCCAAACATATGAATGCATGGATTCCTCAAGCCCAAGTGCTATTTCTCTCAATTGTTCTTCCGAGAAAAAGCTCCCAATTCCAAAGCAGATGTAGACAACTGAGCCTACTGATCTTTTATCAAGCCATTTCAAGCACTCACTAACAGATGCTGCATACTCCCCACCTCTTATTGACTTGTTGACCACCTCCTTATTGCATAGAGAAACTGGGCCAACATTCCATGCCCTTCCCTTCATCTTGCAGTAAAGGTCCACATATTCAGACTCAAGCTCATTGAAACTATTCATCAACGTGCCATAGCTCTTTGATTGCACCTCTTTCGCCTCATTAGTTGTCTTCATGATGATCTCTGTTTGCGTTCTTGCTAAGTTGAAGTCCAGGACTTGTGTTTTTAACATCTCTATTCGATGTGGGAGGTTGGGTAGGACAAAGGACTCGACCTTGTCCATTAGTAGGCAACACCGCTCGAAAGACCATTTCGCACAAGCCGTGAAGTTGCCGGTGCCATGAAAGACAAGCCTCAAAATACATCTCACGATTGCAACATGATATGTCCATGGAAAGAATAAGTAGTTACAACATAGTCGGGCCTGAGATCTCTAAGCACAGAGTCAAAAGGGTGGCGGAGCGAAGACGTAGCTTCCATGAATTTACTGTGTTGGTCATCAGAATGAATAAATGTTATATTCTCACACCCGTCGGGAGGCCGAATTCGGCAGAGGGAAAAGGGATGATATGAAGATGAATAGAGTCATCGATATTGGGATGGATAATGGTGGCGTTAACGGGAGTAGTGAGAAGGGTGATGCGGGCACCACGGGCGGCGAAGATCTTGGCCATGTCGACCATAGGGAGCATGTGGCCTTAAGCCATGAAAGGAAAAAAAAAGCATGTGGAGAAGATCGGCTTTAGAGCCCATAGCTGGGCAATGGCTCGAGAGCAAGATTCTATGGGTCTCGGATGAAGGGAGGCTCATTTTGTAGTGAATGTGATTCCATAACCAAATTCTTTCAATTTACAAAGTTATCGTCATTGCTAACGAAACTTTACAACTGATGTAGGAATAAAAGGACAAAGTCTAGCATTTATTTAGGGCCATTCCATTTCCATTATTTATTTATTTATTTATTTAGAATGAATATGATATTCTAAATTTATTTTAAATTTTATATCATAAATTTTAATTTATCAGTGGCATATATAAAAAATAAATACAATTTTTTTTTAAATTTGTTATATTTAATTTGTGATGAAAAGAATATAAAATATGTATTGAAGAAATATTTCTCAAAATAAATTTAATATTCATTTAGTCAAAAACAACGACAATGATAAGCCTTTATTGTATTACATCATATTCTATCAAGAGTCAAATTCTCCTTTAAATTTAATTAAAAAAAACTATTTTTGATACTTTCTAATTAAATTTTTTTAGTTATACTTCTATTTTTTTATATAAAAAAATAATATATAAATATATATTAAAATCTTTTTTATCAAATATAAACTTTGATCTGGCAAAGTTTATAAAATAAAATTAGTTTAGAAAAATGGCAAATATTGGTGAAAGTTTTATGAAATTATTTGAGAGGCCAGATAATTTTTGAATCTTTTGCATTTATGATTAAAACTAATATTTGACGAACTAAATCTAATAATATGAAATCTAATTAATTCATTCATCAAATTTTTGATATCCTCATAAGATGACCCTCCCTTATCCACAACTCTTTTGGCCATCTCCCCCCAAGTTGTTTTGCCCTCCTCCTCCTCTCATTTGCTTCCATCCCATCCCCCATCAACGTCCTAACAGCTCTCTTTATTACCTCAGCCTCCACAACGGGCCTCATCTCTATCTCTGAAAAGTGTTCACCTTTTAGTAATAAGATAGGCTATGATCATATATGCAATTAATTATTGAAAATGCTGCCACCCCCATTGAAACCTTTGTTTGTATGGTAATTCTAGATTTATATATAATATTTCCCCCGCCAACACCGACTTGCCGAACAAGGGAGGGAAAAGGGGATTAAGCACGTTGTTGGTTTAAGCTGATAGCCTGAAGGACCGTGAGGTAACAGGACAGAGCAGAGCAAGATGACATCGTGGAAATAAGAATTGTATTTTTCTATATGTTTGTAAGTACAGGCTACAGTCTTTAAATAGACATTAATAGAGTACACGTAAGCAAGATATCAAGAATAAGGTAAATACAAAATAGATGCTTCCAGAGATTTATTTATTACTAACATCCCCCCGCAAGCTAATTTTTCTGAAAAACAAATTAGCTTGTTTGTAAGTTCTTTGAATCTTGCAGTAGGTAGAGATTTGGTGAACAAATCGGCTAATTGATCTTTAGTCGATATATGATGCACATTGATACTGTTATTTTGAATACATTCTCGTATAAAATGACAGTCAATTTCAATGTGTTTAGTCCGGGCATGATACACCGGATTGTTGGCTAACGCAATAGCTGAGGTGTTGTCACAATAGAGAACCGTCGGTGTAGCTTGAGGACAGTCCAGTTCTTGAAGAAGACGACGAAGCCAAATGATTTCTGTAGATGTAGCAGTGATTGCGCGGTATTCGGCTTCTGTAGAGGAACGGGCGATGGTAGACTGCTTCTTGACGCTCCAAGAAACGAGTGAGTCGCCAAGAAAATTGCAATAGCCAGTTGTCGATTTTCGATCCTGAAGATCACCAGCCCAGTCAGAATCAGAATAAGAAGTTAAAGTTAGAGAATTACCTGAGATTGGAAGACCATGTTGCACCGTTCCACGGATGTATCTCAGAATACGTTTTAGAGCAGCAAAATGAAGTTCTGTGGGTTTGTGCATAGCCTGACTAGCTCGGTTAACCGAGTATGCAATGTCAGGTCTAGTCAGAGTAAGGTATTGCAACGCCCCTACTAATTGACGGTATAAAGTCTGGTTTGAAAAACATGCTGATTCAGTAAGATCAGTATTTTTTGGATTAGAGGGGGTTGCCAGAGCTTTACAATTGGTCATTCCAGCCCGAGCCAAAATGGATTCCGCATACTTAGATTGATGGAGCAGTAAACCATCTTTTGTTTTCTCAGCAGTAATTCCTAAGAACTGATGTAAATAACCCAAATTTCGCATATTAAACCGTGTATGCAGACTGTCCAATAGTGAAGCAATAGTGGAAGAATTATTCCCTGTTAAGATGATATCATCTACATACACTAAAATGTACATTAGAGAACTATTTTTAGAGTATATCAATAAAGATGGATCCGCATTACTGGTTTTAAACCCGAAAAGATGTAAAAAACCTGTGAAGGTTTCAAACCATTTCCTAGGAGCCTGTTTTAAGCCATACAAGGCTTTATTCAGCTTGCAGATATGAGTAGGATTATCTTTATCAATAAATCCAGGAGGCTGCTTCATATAAACCACATCATTAAGAGAGCCATGTAAAAAAGCATTCGATATATCTAATTGATGTAAAGGCCAGTTTCGATGTAACGCAATGGTAAGAAGAATCCGAATAGTAGTAATTTTTGCAACAGGACTAAAGGTATCCGTATAATCTATACCAAATTCTTGATTGTAACCAAGAGCCACTAATCTAGCCTTATATCTAGCAATTTGACCATTTGAATTTGTTTTTGTACGAAAAATCCATTTACAGCCTAAAACATTGAAGTTAGGATAAGGAGGAATTAATTCCCATGTACCTTGAGCCTGAAGTGCTTGAAATTCTGAGGACATTGCTTGACGTCAGTGTTCCTTTTTGATGGCTTGACTATACGAAGTTGGATCAGACTCATTTATTTGATGAGTTAGATCAAAAATTTTCTTCGGCCGCAATGTTCCAGTTTGAAGCCTGGTTTGCATTGGGTGATGAAATTGTCTTTCAGTGACAGAATTTAAGATGGGACCAGCAACCGGAGAACTCACAGGTGTAGTAACAGTAGGTGAATGTGTAGGTGTTGGCTGTGAAACCGGGCTAGGAGCACCGGCAGCAGATGTAGTAATAGACTGAGTAGGAACTAAAAGTAGGGGTGGCAAATACTGACCTGCATTTGTCTCAGAAATGGAGGTAGAGCTAAATTTGTGTTCGTGAAACGGAAAAATATTTTCATTAAACAAAACATGTCGAGACGTGTAAACACGTTGAGTTTTAGGATCCAAGCACCTGTAACCTTTTTGATTAGTAGCATAGCCAATGAATACACATGGTAAAGACATAGCAGAAAGTTTGGACTTGGCATAAGGGCGTAACCATGGATAACATAAACAACCAAAAACTTTTAGATGCTTGTATTCAGGCACTTTTCCAAATAGCTTTTCATAAGGAGTGCTATGATATAGTGACACAGTGGGCAAGCGATTAATTAGATAAACAGAGGTATGTATAGCATCAACCCACATAGATGGGGAAACATTTGAATGAATGAGTAAACTTCGAACCATTTCTAATAAATGCCTATTTTTCCGCTCAGCTGTACCATTTTGAGCCGGAGTATATGGGCAAGAATACTCATGTTTGATGCCCCATTTGCTACAGTAAGCTTTAAAATTATTATTGAGATACTCACCTCCTCCATCCGTTCGAATTGTACGTAACCGGGCATCAAATTGACATGTAAGCAATTTATGAAAATTGATAAACACAGAAGTAACTGCAAATTTCTGAAAAATAGGAAAAATCCAACAATATTTTGAGTAGTCATCAATAAACGAGACAAAGTAACGGTAACCTTGCACGGATGTAGTCGGGGAAGGACCCCAAACATCAGAATGAACTAATTGAAATGGTTTATTTGTATGAGAAGTAGAAGTTAAGAAGGGTAATTGTTTGCTTTTAGCTAAATGACAAGAATTACAATTTTTATTAGAAGAAATAGAGGAGATGCAAGAATGTCTTCTGGACAGTGTATGTAATGTAGATAGAGCTGGATGTCCCAATCTTTGATGCCAGAGATCGGGAATTGTCTGAACTGAAATCAGCGCCAGGTTTGCTGGTGGTAGGGTGGAGCGAACCGGATATATACCGTTATGGCAGGGACCGTGAAGAAGAAGCTGATTTGTCGTCGAATCCTTAATTTGATAACCATTAGAATCGAAACTAATAATGCAGTTGTTATCATGTATCAATTTATGAACAGAGAGCAAATTAAACGATAAATTTGGAACAAGATGTATGTTATGTAATACCAGTTTACCTGTAGGAGTAGGTAGAATACCTTTCCCTGTTTGATTGATGGGAATGTGATGACCATTGCCAAGTATGACTTGAGAAGTACCTGTGTATGGTTCGGAGGAAGTAATTTGAGAAGAGTCAGCAGTTAGGTGAGCGGAAGCTTGTTTTGATTAAAAAAAATATTTAGTTATTTAAGTATATATAGTTTTGGAAAATACATTAATTTTCTTTGAGAGAAATCAATTTTGAAATTTTTGTTTTGAAATCGAACGCAATATTAGGAACAACATATATCATCTCGAAAAGACGAGACTGTCGTTCATTAATAGGTTCAGATTACAAAGCTTTAAAGGATCATTAATTTTATAATCAAAATCGGGATACTAATTGATATATCTATCCGAAGAAAGAAGGTATCAATTATTATCGATCATTCGAAAACGACGATAATGATCGTTGTATTTGATTTTCCCAAAGAAAATTAATTGAGGTTTTGAAAAAATTAATTTTGAAAATTAATTCTGGGTTTCTAAATCTCCTACGAGCGCAAGCCCTCGTAGTTAATTACATCGTAGGAAATTAAAATTTCCTATGAAAACTCTCGATTAAAATAGCGGTGTAAATTTTATTTAAGAATTTCAAGGATTGATATCAAAGGAGAAAATGGTAGGAATTTCAAATGGGATTGGTTCAAGATTGAAGACTTATTTTCGGGGTCAAAGGAAGAGGAGTAGGGAGTGTTTTTAAGATTCTGAATTACTTCAGAAAACACTCCAATCTATCTTAAGTATTGGGCTTAAATTTGATTGAAAGAGATTTAATATTTAAGTGATCAATTTTATTAGAAAGTTGTGATTCAATTCCCGGAGGTTGAGGTCTTATAGCCCGAGCCAGCCTCAGAACCTAAGTCTAAATTGGGTACTAAAAAGTGACCCGAACCTAGCTAGTGCAATGCGAATTTGGTCTTACCCCGGCCTGGATTGGGGAGCCAGCTAAACCACCTAAACGATTTAAAATCATGTATCCGGTCTTTTCATGTTGAGTGGTAGGGACGTTATTTAAGAAAGGTATTTGAGAACGGGACCGACATCTAGAGCGGATCCTAAATGGTCCCTTAAACTTATGTTGGGTTTGATGCTTAAGCTAATGTAATTAAAGATTTAAAGATTTTTTTAATTAGTTGCTAATATGATGCATGCTAATCGACTCAATTAAAAGTTTGAATTTGAATGAATGCTATGAAATGAGGACTCCCGGCGGTCCCGGGGTTATTTCTTAAAACGTTAGAGTTTTTATGTGAGCTTAAAGTTTTTAATTTAATTTAAGTAGAAAAATTTTTATTAAGTCCTTAAGAGCCTACGATCAAATTCCAGGTCAAATCAAAATCGACATGCAGGTAAGAAGACTAGAAAAACAGGTATCTCTAATGCACAATCAATTTAAATAAATCAATCAAATTAAATATATCAAATTGAATGTCCATATGGCAAGTGCCACTCATTATTACATCTTAAAAATTACAATAAATTAAAGTGGCCGGGCACCACTGACTACAACCCGGATTTCTAATCCTAAATCAAATGGTTTTGAGACTTGGGATTCTTCTCGTTGTCCAATCCTTCATCTTCTCACGAACATCTTGATTCGTCGGTTCAGGATATCCAAATGGAAAGAAACTCCCCCTTGATCGAGGTGTTATCTTTCCTCTTTGGATATTTGCAAAGTATCCTAATTTGAATTCCAAATGGAAGAAGACTCTCCCCTTTAGGGATGTCTTCACCTCTTTGGAATTCAAATTGGATATCTATATCCCAATCTCAAACCATTTTAAATAAATACAACCTTAATCAAATTTACATCTCAAATTTAAAACAAAAATCTAGACTCGATCCTGCAAGGTTATCCTAATAATCAACAATTATATCTATAGTCCCAAGCAATTAATATTCAATCTCAAGCAGTTAATATTCAATCTCAAGCAGTTAATATTCAAAATCTAAATGCTCAATCAATTACAACATAAAATGCAATAAATAAATAAACAATCACATCAATCCTAGGCTAGCAAACAGCATGCAGTGAAAACTACGAAAAACTCCGGCACACAGCTGCAAAAAGTAAACACCGGCTTAACCTAAAACTAGAGTTGGTGCTCCTAGCAAACCATCTACAGTGTGTGATATAGGCTGTGTGGTTTAGATATGTCCTAAATAGGATTATTGGTTAGAGTTATTTAAAGTTTGATTAGTTGAAAGGCTTAAGGTATTTAAGTTTGAATTCAAATATTAATGGCTTAAGGTTAATTTTAAGATTTATTTAATTATTTGTTGGGTATCACCTTTATTTCACACCGAGGCCGTGAAGTTTATTTCACCTTCCTTGGGGCTAAGTTAATAGTCTCGTAGGCCTGGTTTACCCAGTGGTACCCGGTATAATTAAGTGGCTTAAGTTGATTAAGGCTTAAGAATTAATGAATTTTTATTAGAAATATGGTCGCTGATTTTCAAAATTGATTAATTTAAGTTTGCCATTAATCGATTCGTGGCGTTGTGCCACCAGGCTCGAGGAACCAGCCTCCTTAGGATACTTAGCCCCGCAGCTCAGAGTAGTCCAGCCGATAAACCAAATTAATGTAATTAAATTAGAGGTTTTTTTTAAAAGGTTAAATAATTAATGATTAATCTATTTTAAGGTTTAACACCCCTTGGAATCCATTCGTGGCGTTGTGCCACCAGGCTCGAGGAACCAGCCTCCTTAGGACACTTAGCCCCGCAGCCCGGAGTAGTCCAGCCAATAAACTTCATCTTTAGGATGGTTGTTGTGTTTTAAAAGGTTTATTGAGTGTTTTGAACATTAAACTAACATTTTCTGGAGTTTTTAGAATAATTTTGAATTTTATGAATTTTTGAATATTTTAATCATTTAATTAAGGGGTTGAAAATTGACTTTTTAATTAAAAGTATTTTCTGGAAAGTTAACATTTTATTAAAATACTAGACCTTATTACGATCAGTTAGAAGGTAAGTACGTTGAAATCGGATTTTTCTACATTTGATTACGAAGGTTTGAAGTTTTGAACTAGTTTTGACCTAGAGTTGACCGATTTGTTGACTTTTTGAATTTGATGTCTTTCTGGAATTTTAACATTTTTAATAAATATTAGACCATATTAGGAGTTGAATTCAAGTGAGTTTGTTCAATTTGGATTTTTCTAGAATTAGTTATGAAGGTTTGAAATTTGAGGTATTTAATGAATTATTGAAAAATCCTTAATTAAAGGCCCTTTTTGTGGTTTTGCTCCAAATGAGCTCCTAACTCCTTGAAATCAGCTCCAAAGGTCAGGAATGACCTAAGGAGAGATTCCCAAGTGTTTGGGAAAGTTTTAGAATTTTTAATAATTTTTAATTAATTATATTAATAAAATATTCAACTTCATTTAAAATTAAATTAAGACTTAATCTGCTGTCAAATTAAGTTGATTTCAATTTTCAATGATTAAGGGTTCAATTATGATCAGTTAGAGGGGTTGGTCATAATTTTTGGATTTAAAATGGATTTATTAGATTTTCCGGAAGGTTTAATGGCTTAATTAAGGTTTAAACTTAAGAAAATTGTTTAAGAGGCTTAATGACTTCAAAAATCAGTGAAAGTTTCTCTAATGGCTATACATGTCACTAGGTTCAAATGTCCAAAATTTCAAGTCAAGAGGATGTACATCCAAATGTCTAGAATTTCTCTAAGTTTTCTAAACATGTTCTTAATTATTGTCCTTAATTATGTCATTAAGTTTGATAGGTTTGGATCAATGTTTTAACTAACCCTTGATTAAGCATGAAAAGAACACACAATAACAATCAATTCCTAGATCTAAGAAAGCTTTAAACTATGTGCAAGTGTGTGTACCCTAAGCATGCAAAGACTAAATAAAATTGAATAATCAACCATTTAATTAGTGAACAATTAAGGTAATTATCCACTAATCATCCCCATCAAAACTATTCATTCAAGCTCAATCCATGTTTAAAATTTCAAACTCCTCACTCAAAGCTCTCAAAATTTAACATATATAGCTTTGAAATTAATTTTAGTATTTAGAAAATAGATTAATTTTGAGGATTTCTAGAAAATTTAAATAATTCAAAATAATTTTTGAATAAGCATAAAAATATAGTTTTAAAAACAAATTTGATAATATTTTAATAATTTAAATTGATTTAAAAATAGAAATTCTCTGGATTTTTGAAATTAACTTAAGTTAAATATTAAATAAATATTAATTAAATGTTTAAATTAAATAAGTAATTTTAATTACTTAAAATACTTAACATATATATATATATATATATATATATATATATATTTAAATTTTGAAATAATGAAATTAATTTCTCTGATTAAAAAAAAAATTAATATTTGAAAATATTTAATTTAATATTACATTAAATGGTATATAAAAAAAAACTAATATTTAAATGTTAATTATTTTAAAATGACTGAAAATATATTAAGTATTTTGATTTGAAATTAATTTTAAATTAAAATTTATGAAATTATAAAAATTTTGATACCAAATATTAAAATTTTGGATTTATAAATATATTTTTATATTTTTTTTGAAGTTTTCTGTTAATTAATTAGTTTTTAAATTAAATAAAACCTTTTAATTAACTCAGGCGGCGGTGGCTCCACGTGGCGCGTCCGGGTTGGTCCAGCGCAAAAGCAACCGACAGAGCAATCATTAGAGATGATTGCGGGTGGGTCCCACGCGCTTACACGCGGCAGCGCTTGATTGGACCACGAAGACGGCGGCGGTCACATGGGTCCCGCCACTTAACCAGCGGGGCACCCTTTTGAGCCGTCAGATCCAATGGCATTGAATCCAACGGCCAAGATCAGATCGCGCATCTGACTTCAATCCAGCGGAATCAAACGATCCAGCTTGATTCCGCGGTTTTGAATGGACGCTGCAGATCTCGCCGAACAGTAATCCATACAGACAGCGGATACACGCGGCTGAACAGATGGCGGAACGACAGGATCTGAGCCGTTGATTATCGAATCAACGGCTTAGATAACGTGCATCTGCAGCTGTCTACCGAGACGCCCTAAAACTCGTTTTTTAACTTGTTCTCTCGATCCAATGAATCAAACGACTTAAAATTTTAAACATAGATTACATAGGTGAAGAGAATCAATGGGGAGTATTTTATTTTATTTAAAACGAGCTTAATAAAAAGCTAATTAAACTAGTGTGCCTAGACCTAGGGTTTAAGTTTTTCACCTCGATTTTGGACGGTTTTACCCGTTTAATGGCATGTTGCATTTGTAGGCTGTCCACGCTCCTTTTTGTAGAAGAAACCTCAAGCTAATAACGCTTGGATCGAACTCAAAAGAAGCTTGAACGGATCCAAGCTTGGTTCGCCGGGAAGCTCGCCGGAGAGGGCTTTGACCGGCGGGATTTAAGTGGGGATGTGTTGAGGAGTCTCTGGGGTGCTCAATAGAACAGAGACTTTTGCTTGAGAGATTGAGAGTGGAGAGAGAATGGCTAGGTCAAGAATGAGGCTCAAAATGAGATTCTACCCTATTCAAGCTGCCCTAGATCTATTGGACGGCTAGGATTGTTTGGTTAGGCTCCCAAATGAGTGACATCTGTCCAGGGGGTTGGTGTGAGCAGATGGAATCAAGGACAAGAGGACAACCTATGTGGAAAGTGTCCCTTGTCCTCTTGCACCCATGTGGAGAGCATAGGGATCATTTGATCCTGATCCAAGGGCTAGGATGGGCCCTAAGAAGCTTCTAGAGGTTGTTTAAACAGCTGGATTAATTTGAACTAAAGTGAATTAAATTTAAGAATGGTTTTAACCAAGTTTGACCACTTCCTAAGCTTGGTTTGACAGTTTGACTGGTCAATATGCCACATGGGCTTGTGAGTTGGCATATGGAGATGTCTTGATTTGCTGGAAGGATTTTAAATGGAATGGATTAGAAGGAATTAATTTAAGCATATGGATTTAATTACTTAAAAGGGGTTTCAAAGGTTTGTTGACCAGTTTGACTGGTCAACAGTCAGTTTGACTGCCTAGGTGGCATGTGGGAAACCCTTGAGTGTTGGTTGAGAAAGTTTGGAGAGGTAGGCTAGCTTGAGTTAAGCCATTTGGTCACTTAAGCCTCTTAAAGGGGTTTGTTGACCATGTTGACCAGTCAACTGGTCAACCCAAGGTGAGGTGGCAACCAAAGCTATTTGAGAAATTAATTAAAATAGCCTTGAGAGGGTTTGACAAAGATTTATAACCATTTGGAATTTAATTCAAAGTGAAAGGGCTTAAGGGTTGATTTTGGTCAAGCTAGGTTGACTGGGTCAACCAGGTGGGTCCTAGATTTGGAAACGGGTTCAATCAGTTCAAAATAACATTTTGAGTCTACTGGATGTGATCCCAGGGTCTAAGGAGGTCATTTGGTTCAAAACACATGTTTGACCCTTAAAGGGCCATTTGGGTCAACTAGGTTGACTTGGTCAACTAGGTTGACCTAAGGCTTGGGAATGGGTCCAATAGGTTTGAAATGACATTTGAAACTTGCTGCAAGTGATTGCATTCAATTCGGAGTTCATTTGATTTGAAATCACCGTTTGAGCCCCATAGGGGTATTTTGGTCATTTTGACCCCTGGTCAACTGGGGGTCAAAGTGGGTCTACCAAAATGCAATTTAAAGTTCAACATATCAAAATTAAAGGTCTAGAAGTGACTAGAGGCTTTGGTGAAGGCTCTAAGGTCAGAATCTTCAAAGTGACAGGTCCAGTGGCATAGGCTGTAAATATTTGAAGGTTTTATAGCCTGTGGATTTTGATTAAGTTTCTGAGGTTAGAGACCTCAGAATGGGCTCAAATTTGGAGGGTTGCCTCCAGAGACATGTCCTATCAGTGTGCAACTGACAGACTCTGAATCGGAGGTCATTTGACTAGGTTTTAAAGTGTTTGAAAATTCAACGGAAAAGGCCTTTAGGACAAAATCTTTGGACCTTGGATTTGGCTTAAATGACCTAAGATCTAGGTAGATCCTAAGGTCTGAATATATCTTAAAGTTAGGAATCTAGAAGGATCCTAGAGCCTAAGAAATTCCTAGAATTTGGAGTCTAGAAGAAGTTTAGGATCTAGAGCAGCTCCTAAGGTCTAAGCTCTAGAAGAATCCTAGCATAGATCCTAAGGTCAGGATTCTAGGAAGATTCTAGAATTTAAATTAATTTGAAAATTAAATTGATTTAGGATCAAGAGTAGTCCAAGTGACCTCATACAAAAATGAGGTCAACAAAGCTCCGCTATCAAGAACCCAGCTCAAGGAACGGGAGTCTTCTGGTACAGTGAATAACGCCGTCTTGGAGTTGTCTTCATTGTAGCTGAAGTCTGTTCGATACCAGCAACGAATGGCCGAATGACCATTTTTCGAGCAAATTTGACAGGTTATGTTTCTTGGCGCTCGATCACCTCGGTTGTTGGTAGAGTTTGATCCGCGTCCTCTTTTTCCTCGATATGTGTTGGTTCTTGCACAACCACGAGAGGCGATTAACGCAGTGGTGTTGTCAGAAATATTGAGATGTTGAAGATCATTTGCCGCTTCTTGAAGAAGATTTTGTTCCTCTGTGCACAGTAGACTGTACAGATCATCCAAACTGAGAGGTTGGAGATTTGTCCGGATTGCCGTTTTAAAAGCTTGATACGTTGCAGGAAGCCCATTTAGGGTATAAAGGATCACATCTTCCGGATCAATGTAACAACCAGCGGCAGCAATAGAATCGACCTTGGATTTGATTTCAAGAAGATATGCCGTCATCGTTTTATCCCCTTTTCTTAGATGATGTAGATCGTTCTTCAGCTGGATAACCTGTTGAGTCTAGTAATTAGGTTGTTAAGCCTAAGTAAATGTCCCAAGGCTACCAAGAGGGGGGTGAATTGGTAGTTTTAAAAAATTTTAAACCCTCTTAAAACTAAAGTTGAACCGAAATGAAATTTTCTTTTAAAGTTTGTAGAAAAATGTTTTTCAACCACAGAGTTGTTAAAACAGAAATTTAAAATGCGGAAACGTAAAAGCAATAAAGTAAATGACACCAGATTTATAGTGGTTCGGTCTATAACCAGACCTACATCCACTCCTCAGAGGCACCCTCTGAGTATTGCACTAATACCACAAAGTGACTCTCCTTTAGCACCCACAGCAAGGCGGAGAAGCCTGTACAAAACCCTCTTTTCACCACTCCCCGGTGCGGCAGAGAACCGTCGTCCTTTTACACAATCCACAGTGCTGGCAGAGAACCGTCGTCCTTTTACACTCTCCTAGTGTGGGCAGAGAACCCTACGGCTGTTCACACTCTCCAAGTGTAGGCAGAGAACCTTCTTCCTTTTACACTCTCCTAGTGTAGGCAGAGAACCCACGTCTGTTCACACTCTCCAAGTGTCGGCAGAGAACCGGACCTTCTTGAATGATCTTCTCACAAGAACCTAAAAGGAAGAAAGAAAAGAGTGAAGAAATCCAATTTCACAAGTAGAGATTCTTACCTTAGCAATCCAAGTGAAGCCTTCTTGCTCCAATGGTAGGAATCCTCCTTTGAATGCTCTCTTCCACTCTCCCCTTGACTATTCTCTCAATAGGCACGAAGATCAAATGACAAAAAGATTGGGTGGCAGTCTAATTTGAAGTATATATACAAAAGACAAGAAAAACCGCCCAAAAACTGCAAGTTTTCAATTCTGTACGCAGTGGATCGTCCCGTACGATCCTGGATCGTCCTGGACGATTTTACTTAAACGATCTGAAACGACCCAATTTGTATATGTGTACGAAATGACTTCGTACAGCTGATCGTCCTGTACGAACTAGGTTCGTCAAGTACGAACGGTTATTACAAGGTCGGTTCTAGAAACTGCTGAAAACTGTCCTAAGTCGGTTTATCGTTTGGACGAAAATATGTTCGTCTGGACGAAAATTTTCCAGAGAGCCGATCGTCCTGGACGATAATTTATTTCGTCTGGACGAAAATTTTCCAGAGCGCCCATCGCCGGGGACGATACTTTGGTTTCGTCTGGACGAAAAATTTCCAGAGAGCTGTTCGTCCGGTACGATATTTATTTTCGTCTGGACGAAAATTTTCCAGAGCGCCCATCGCCGGGGACGATATAAAAATTCGTCCTGGACGAATAGGACTTAGAAAAATTTTTCGAAGCAAGTTCCTATTCGTTCCAACTGCTCTATAGGAGATAACTGACAGATCGTCCAGTACGATATATATCGTCCTGTACGATCAGTATAGAATTTCAAGATCTCCTTAGTTTGTGTGTGTGAGAGTTTATTCACTCAATTACAATCACTCCCTTTCAAAATTAATTCAAAGAAAAGACACTTCAAATAAACAAAATTTCTCATGTTGAATTTGATTTGAAGTTTTCGTAGTCTGGAGTCTGATTTTCCTGAAATGTTAGTACACACAAGAGCAAGTGCAAATCTTCTGAAATTGTTAGGAGATAACTATTCATTTGAACAATAATGTTTGGAATCATCAAAACTACATAAGTTGCACAAATATAAATAATTCAAATAGCAACTACTCAAACAATCTCCCCCTTTTTGATGATGGCAAAACAATTATTATTAGTATGGTTTCAAGTTAAGACAAAATCTCTTATCTCCTAAACTCCCCCTGAATTTATGAGTACATTAAAATAAGGAGGCATTAAAGAACAAAAATTTTTGTTTTTCTAAAATTTTAACAGAAAACACAAATCACAAACAAAACAAAAACAAAAACACAAACATAATAATTTCTCCCCCTTTTTGACAGCAACAAAAAGTGAAGAAAAAAAAGACAAGAAATGTAAATAATAATATGAAATTCATTGTTAAAATTTAATCTAAATTATGATTTGACATAGAGTATGCAATTTTAAACTAAAGATATTAGGTCAATCATAGAAATTCATAAAATTTATGAAATGATATAACATTGTAAGTAAGAAGAATTTATCAAAGACATGATTCAATTTAGACATTTTGATTATTGAAAATCATTACAAGTGAGATGTAAAAAAAATTCTATATTTCAAAGTTCAATAGAATATAAATGAACATTAGATCAACTTGAATTAAGAGATTAAACGAATTTGGAAAGAAGAGAATTACCTCATGTGGTGCTTTGCACATCTTTTCAAAGTTTTGGGGCACATTTTTGTGCATTTGTCTTTGGTTGGGCTTATTTTGTGCCTCTTTTTAAATTTGCACAATTTTTGCGAATCCCTTTTGATTTTTGTACATTTGTACAATTTTCAAGAGTAATTTGACCAATTCTTTCCAAAATCTATAATCTAACATTTCAAATATTTCTAGGTGCATAAACATCATTTGAGCATAGAAATATAAAATAAGATAACATCAAAATTGCAATAACAATATTAAATTTTATGTAGTCTAAATGAATAGACATGAACTTAAAAATTCTAACTACAACAAGTTATAAACAAATTATAAATTTAGAAAGTCTAGATTTTCTAATATAGATAATCTCATATTACAATCGAATTTGAGCACAATGTAGATTAAAAATAATATTAATGAAATTCATAAAGATTAGTCACATTTCAAAACAAATCTAAGACAAACAAACTTTCATTGATTAAAAAGAAAATTACATAAAAACATTGAACTTAAACAAAAAATATAACAACAAAACAAAAATACAACAGACACACATAAAAAAAAACTTCTACTGTTCTGGAGGAGGAGGAGGAGGAATGCCGCCAAAGAGATTGAAGTAGGAGGCCATTAACATTACATTGGTATTTATTTCATGAACTTCATCTCTAATATTACCAATGTCATGTTGCTGCTGCGTAAGATGAGCATCAAATTGATCAAACCTTTGATCAATGTAAGTCTCTAGTCTATCAAATCTCTCAATCAGATTCTGGTAATCTGATTGAGAAGCAGAAGCTTGCACTCCTTCTTCTTCTTCTTCTGAAGCACTATCATGTGCTTTTTCTTTTTCTTTTTCCTCCCTGAAGAGCAGTCTGAAAGATGCATCGTTGTAATAAACTGGCTCTTCATATTCCTCATCAGGATGGACTATATTGTACTTCTTCTCCAAAACATAAGTAATCAAGTGCCCTAAAGAAATATTCTTCTTCCTCTTCTGATTAGGATGTCCTATTTCTGAAAGCCCATAGATATGATCTAGGATGAGTTGGGCTTCATCAATAGGATGTCTTTTCATGATTAAAAAAGTTAGACAAGAAAGAAGAGGAGTAATGTTAATCCTATCACCAGCTTTAGGAATAATTGAGGATCTAAGGACATGCTGGATGATTCGGGCATCTTGGGTCATACCGGCCACTCTAGCAACATGATTGTCAATACCATTTTCTCTAATTACCCTATTGATTTCATACCAATGGAAGACGTTTTCTGACATTAGGGTGTGAGCTCTATATCCTTCAGTCCTTAAGTTTAAAAATGCACAAAGGTCGTGCTTGGTGATCTCAACTTTTTTCTTAAAAACAAAAGAACTAATGATAGAGTGGTCAGGATTGAAACTCATGTTGGCTAGGAAGTAATGGTAGGTTTGCTTATTGTAGAGGTGGACAAGAGAGAGAATGAAATGAAATTGGGTTGAGGCAAAGAGGTGTAATACCCTAAATTTCAACTCCGTTTGGATAAGAATGCGAGACGGAGTGATTTTCGCAGAAGCAAAACGAGGAAAAGATTCCTCATTTGCTTTGGAAAGGAAGTTGTCTGGAGCATTCCTGTTGGGTTTCTTCACCAAAACTTTTTGTCTCTTGCTAGAGGAGGCCATAGTTGATTTGATGTAGAAAGGGATTGAAAAAGATGTTTGAAAGTGTGATTTTCAAGTTTGAAAGCCCTCATATTTAAAGAAAAACGATATGTTCGTCCTGGACGAAAATATTCGTCCTGGACGAAAAATTATCGTTCGTCTGGACGAAGTAATTTCGTACAGACGATCCAATTCGTCCAAAATGTAACGGCTTTTCGTATTCAACACAACTTACGATGCGTCCCTTCGTACAGGCTTTTTGACTTGACCGATCGTACATACGAACATATTTCGTACAGACGATCAAAAAGCGTTTCGTTTTAATGACTCTTGAAAACCGTCCCCTACAATGAATCGACACATGTTCGTACATACGAAAAAAAATTTCGTACAGATGAAATTCGTATTAAAAACTGTCTTATCCACTCAACCGCTGCATTCAATCGTCCCGACGTTTGAGAAAAAGAAAAAATCGTACTGGACGATCACAGATCGTACAGACGATCCAATAAAAAACTGCTCTCAAAACGGTTTAAATTCGCGCAAACTGTTTCTTAACACATCGTCCTGTACGAAAAATTTCGTCCTGGACGATTTCCCAAAAAAAATTTTTGATTTTTAAATTTTTAATTTAACAAAAACAACAAAAATAATCAACAACACAGAAAACATAAGACAAAAACATAAATTCAAAAACAATTCATACAAAAACACAAAATTCACAAAATCAAAAAAACAAAATACAACAAGTATCAATGTTGCAAAGACATTTTGGTTAAGCATTCAAATCAATAACACCAAGCCTTGTTCTTAAAGTACTGAAGGTATCAAAGGCTAAAGATTTTGTAAAAATGTCTGCAAGTTGATTTTCAGTTGAAACATGTATGAGTTCAATTTCTCCTTTGGATACATGATCCCTTATGAAATGATGCCTTATATCAATGTGTTTGGTTCTAGAATGTTGAATAGGATTTTTGGAAATGCAAATAGCACTAGTATTGTCACAATAAATTGGAATAGTGCCTATAGTTAATCCTAAGTCAATCAACTGTTGTTTTAACCAAAGTACTTGTGCCACACAACTTCCTAATGCAATGTATTATGCTTCTGCAGTAGATAGTGCCACTGAATTTTGTTTTCTACTAGACCATGAAACTAATGAATTTCCAATGAATTGACATGTTCCAGAAGTACTTTTCCTATCCACTCTACAGCCCGCAAAGTCAGAATCTGAGTAACCAATAATTTCAAATGAAGAGCTAAACTTAGGATACCAAATTCCTAAGTTTTGAGTTCCTAGTAGATATCTTAAAATCCTTTTCACTGCTGTCAAATGTGATTCTTTTGGATCTGATTGAAATCTAGCACATAAGCAAACACTAAACATAATATCTGGTCGGCTAGCAGTCAAGTAAAGTAAAGATCCAATTATCCCTCTAAATTTCTTTTGATCAACAGATTTTCCCTTAAGGTCTTTATCTAACTGAACTGAAGAACTCATTGGTGTACTAACAGGTTTAGCATTGTCCATTTCATATTTTTTGAGGATGTCCTTAATATATTTGGTTTGACTAAGAAAAGTACCTTCCTTAAGTTGCTTAATGCTAAAACCTAGAAAGTAATTTAAATCTCCCATTAGACTCATTTCAAATTCACTACTCATTGTTTTAGAAAAATCATCACAAAGATGTTTATTTGAAGATCCAAAGATGATGTCATCCACATAAATTTGAACAATAAGTATATCCTTTCCAATTTTCCTTAAAAAGAGAGTTGTATCCACACTTCCTTTTTCAAAAGATCTTTCAAGTAGGAAGGTGCTTAACCTCTCATACCAAGCCCTAGGTGCCTGTTTCAATCCATATAATGCCTTTTTTAATTTGAAAACATGATTTGGAAATTTAGAGTTTTCAAAACCTGGAGGTTGTTCTACAAAAACATCTTCTTCAATTACTCCATTTAAAAAGGCACTTTTGACATCCATTTGAAACAATTTAAAACCTTTAAAACAGGCAAAGGCTAGTAAAACCCTAATTGCTTCAAGTCTAGCTACAGGGGCAAAAGTTTCCTCAAAATCAATTCCTTCAATTTGGTTATACCCCTTAGCTACTAATCTAGCCTTATTTCTAATGACTACTCCTGAGTCATTCATTTTATTCTTGAACACCCACTTGGTTCCAACAACACTTTGATCTTTTGGCCTTGTAGTTAGTTCCCAAACTTTATTTCTTACAAATTGATTCAACTCTTCTTGCATGGCCAATATCCAAAATTCATCTGAAAGTGCTTGATCAATGTTAGTGGGTTCAACAGTAGAAATAAAGGCTGAATGATTGACTTCATTGTTTAATCCACGCCTAGTTCTAACACCCTCACTTGGTTCACCTATGATTAATTCCTTTGGGTGGTTTTTAGAAAATCTCAAATCTCTAGGCAAAGGGTCTTCTCTTTCTAAATTTTCTTCCACATTTTCTTCCAAATTTAATCTATCTATCTTTTGGGAGTTTTCTTCAATTTCTTCTTCAACAACTTTTGGCTCTTCCATGTTTCCAATTTCATCAAAAACAACATGTGTGGTTTCTTCAATGACTAAAGTTCTTTTGTTGAATACTCTATAAGATTTTCCAACACTTGAATATCCAACAAAAATTCCTTCATCTGATTTTGGATCAAATTTTCCTAAGGCAGATTTTCCATTATTATGTATGAACACCTTGCAACCAAATACATGCAAATGAGACAAATTTGGTGTTCTTCCTTTTAGCAATTCATAGGGTGTTTTATTCAAATTAGATCTCACATTCACCCTATTCAGAACATAGCATGCAGTGCTAACCGCCTCAGCCCAAAAATACCTAGGAAGAGAGTATTCTGCTAATATTGCTCGGGCGGCTTCTATTAATGTTCTGTTCTTTCTTTCAACTACTCCATTTTGTTGAGGAGTTCTAGGTGCAGAAAAATTGTGATCAATCCCCTTTTCTTTACAGAAATCTTCAAATCTTTCATTTTCAAATTCTCCTCCATGATCACTTTGTATAGAAATTATTTCACATCCTAGTTTTCTTTGTATCCAAGTTGAAAAATTTCTGAATTCCTCAAATGATTCACTCTTATGAAAAAGAAATTTAACCCAGGTGAATCTTGAAAGATCATCTACTATAACAAATCCATATACCTTTCCTCCTAGACTAACAGTGCTTACTGGTCCAAAAAGATCCATGTGTAGAATTTCTAAAGGTTTACTTGTCCTAAAATCTTTAATGGACTTAAATGAGGACCTTACTTGTTTTCCTAATTGACATGCATCACACAGATGGTCCTTAGTAAAGTCTAGTTTAGGTATTCCTCTCACCAAATTCTTTTGGGTAATTTTTCTAAGATTTTTCATACTAGAATGACAAAGTCTCCTGTGCCAAAGCCACGATTCATCAGAAACAGTTTTCAAACAAAAAGCAGTAGGAGATTGAATACAATTTAAATCTAGCATGTAAACATTGTTCACCCTTTTTCCATTTAAAACAATTTTTCCATTTAGGCTAATTATGCAGCTAGTAGGTAAAAATTTTACATTATAGCCCTTATCACAAAGCTGACTTATGCTAAGCAAATTATGTTTCAAGCCTTCAACTAATAAAACATTATCTATGAAAAAGTTTTTCAAGTTTCCAATCATACCTGATCCAACCACTTTCTTTGTGGTATTATCTCCAAGTGTAACCTTGCCTCCACTCCTGGCTTCCAGCGTTATGAATTGAGCAGTATCTCCAGTCATGTGCTTAGAACATCCGCTGTCCAGGTACCATATACTCTCACGAGGTCTTGTGTGAGAGTATACCTGCAAAATTCTCAAATGTTAGACCTGGGAACCCAAACTAGTTTGGGTTCACCTTTATGAAATTTATAATCAGATGCATGTGTGATATGTCTAGATTTATGCATCTTAGTTCTCCACACCAGATTAGGTTTCATCTTTAAAGTGCAGGTGTGAGATATATGTCCTAAAAATCCACAATTGTTACATTTAACATTAGGAAAAATATTCCTATGTTTTCTCTTATATGATTGTCTTCTAAGGGATTTCATAAATTTAGGATAATACTTAGGATTTGTAAAATCTTCATGTTTAGGGGGGTTCCTATTATCCTCGAGCGCACTTATAGTAAGTTTATAAAATGAATTCATTTCTTCCAAGATTCGATTTGTATAATTGACTCTATATGTCTTGTGCTCAGATTCATCCTTAAATTTCTCAAATTCTTTTTCAAGTTCAGCATAGGATGATTTTAAATTCTCAAAATTTTTATTCAAGTCATCATATTCATCAAGTAGTTTCATGTGGTTGCTATCAATTAAAGCATGATCTTTCCTAAGGATTTCGTGTTCCTTATTAAGCTCTTCCAATTCTAAAACTAAACTAGCATGCATCTTTTTAGTTTTCCTATATGCATCATGCATGTGTTTAGAAACTTCAAACAATTCATTATAAGTTAAATCACATACCTCTTCTTGATCTGATTGTTCAGCTTTATCTGCCATCAAGCAAAGGTTGGTGACTTCTTCTTCTTTATCAGTCTCAGATGAGTCTGAAGCTGAGTCCGCCCAAAAAGCCTTTTGAAACTTCTTCTTGCCCTTCTTTACCATTGGTTTCTCCTCTACCTTCTCCTTGCTAGGAGAGGCTTTGAGTTTTGGACAATCAGTCTTTATATGACCTGGTTTCCTGCATTCATAACAAATCACTTCATTAGAAACCTTGCCATTTCTATTATACTTACCTCTATTCCATTGCTGGCGTCTCTTCTGCTTCCTCTTTAAAAAGCTTTTGAATTGTCTAGTCATCAGTGCTATATCATCTTCATCCTCAGGTTGTGAGTGTTCACTTTCTGACTCTTCCACATTTAGTGCAATATTCTTGTCCTTTCTTGGTTCACCTGCATCAATCTTTCTTTGACTTACTCCTTGCTCGTAAGCAATGAGTGAACCAAGAAGATTGTCAATAGAATAAATGTTCAGATCTTTTGACTCTGTAATTGCAGTAATTTTAGCATCGTATGCAGTAGGTAAACAACGAAGAATCTTATTAACCATTTCAGCATTAGTTAATTCCCTACCAAGTGCATGCAAAGAGGTGACAATTTGAGTGAATCTTGTGTACATGTCAGATATAGATTCATTAGGTTTCATGCGAAATAGTTCGTAGTCATGTAACAAGATATTTAGCCTAGATTGCTTAACCTCATTTGTCCCTTCATAAGTAATACAAAGTCTATCCCATATGTCTTTTCCGCTTTTACAAGTAGAAACTCGCATGTAGTCTTCAGATTTTAAAGCACAAAAGAAACTATTTAAACATTTTGCATTTAATTGTGCTAAGTCACGTTCTTCTATGGTCCAATCTGCATAGGGTGTATCTACCCTAATTCCATCAACTAATCTAGTTGGTTTTGTGTAACCTTCCTGGACTAACATCCACATGCGATAGTCAAGTGACTGTAAGAAAGTAGACATGCGTGTTTTCCAAAAATCAAAAGGAATATTGTCAAACAGTGGAGGTCTAGTGATAGAGTAACCCTCAGGTGTGTTTCGGTTTCCAAATGTAGCCATCTACGTTAATCAAAAAGTAGTTCAAACTTATGATTTTGAAACAATGCTCTGATACCACTTGTTGAGTCTAGTAATTAGGTTGTTAAGCCTAAGTAAATGTCCCAAGGCTACCAAGAGGGGGGTGAATTGGTAGTTTTAAAAAATTTTAAACCCTCTTAAAACTAAAGTTGAACCGAAATGAAATTTTCTTTTAAAGTTTGTAGAAAAATGTTTTTCAACCACAGAGTTGTTAAAACAGAAATTTAAAATGCGGAAACGTAAAAGCAATAAAGTAAATGACACCAGATTTATAGTGGTTCGGTCTATAACCAGACCTACATCCACTCCTCAGAGGCACCCTCTGAGTATTGCACTAATACCACAAAGTGACTCTCCTTTAGCACCCACAGCAAGGCGGAGAAGCCTGTACAAAACCCTCTTTTCACCACTCCCCGGTGCGGCAGAGAACCGTCGTCCTTTTACACAATCCACAGTGCTGGCAGAGAACCGTCGTCCTTTTACACTCTCCTAGTGTGGGCAGAGAACCCTACGGCTGTTCACACTCTCCAAGTGTAGGCAGAGAACCTTCTTCCTTTTACACTCTCCTAGTGTAGGCAGAGAACCCACGTCTGTTCACACTCTCCAAGTGTCGGCAGAGAACCGGACCTTCTTGAATGATCTTCTCACAAGAACCTAAAAGGAAGAAAGAAAAGAGTGAAGAAATCCAATTTCACAAGTAGAGATTCTTACCTTAGCAATCCAAGTGAAGCCTTCTTGCTCCAATGGTAGGAATCCTCCTTTGAATGCTCTCTTCCACTCTCCCCTTGACTATTCTCTCAATAGGCACGAAGATCAAATGACAAAAAGATTGGGTGGCAGTCTAATTTGAAGTATATATACAAAAGACAAGAAAAACCGCCCAAAAACTGCAAGTTTTCAATTCTGTACGCAGTGGATCGTCCCGTACGATCCTGGATCGTCCTGGACGATTTTACTTAAACGATCTGAAACGACCCAATTTGTATATGTGTACGAAATGACTTCGTACAGCTGATCGTCCTGTACGAACTAGGTTCGTCCAGTACGAACGGTTATTACAAGGTCGGTTCTAGAAACTGCTGAAAACTGTCCTAAGTCGGTTTATCGTTTGGACGAAAATATGTTCGTCTGGACGAAAATTTTCCAGAGAGCCGATCGTTCTGGACGATAATTTATTTCGTCTGGACGAAAATTTTCCAGAGCGCCCATCGCCGGGGACGATACTTTGGTTTCGTCTGGACGAAAAATTTCCAGAGAGCTGTTCGTCCGGTACGATATTTATTTTCATCTGGACGAAAATTTTCCAGAGCGCCCATCGCCGGGGACGATATAAAAATTCGTCCTGGACGAATAGGACTTAGAAAAATTTTTCGAAGCAAGTTCCTATTCGTTCCAACTGCTCTATAGGAGATAACTAACAGATCGTCCAGTACGATATATATCGTCCTGTACGATCAGTATAGAATTTCAAGATCTCCTTAGTTTGTGTGTGTGAGATTTTATTCACTCAATTACAATCACTCCCTTTCAAAATTAATTCAAAGAAAAGACACTTCAAATAAACAAAATTTCTCATGTTGAATTTGATTTGAAGTTTTCGTAGTCTGGAGTCTGATTTTCCTGAAATGTTAGTACACACAAGAGCAAGTGCAAATCTTCTGAAATTGTTAGGAGATAACTATTCATTTGAACAATAATGTTTGGAATCATCAAAACTACATAAGTTGCACAAATATAAATAATTCAAATAGCAACTACTCAAACATAACCCGCGAACGTGTAGTAGATTGCAGTCGATTCGCCAGTGTTTGCCAGATATCATGACAAAGGTTTAGAGAGAGGACATACGGAAGGATTGAAGGAGAAATTACCGAGAAAAGAGCAGCAGAAAGATTTTGATCGGTGAGAGTCCAAAGATCGCGAGATGAACTGGATTCAGTTGGACAAACCAAAGATCCATCCAAGAATCCTTTGAAACCATTTGCCGTAAAAATTTTCTCTACTTGAGATCGCCAGATCGAATAGTTATCGGGCGTCAAGGAAGTTGGAACCAATTTCTTGAGGTTACTCATCAGAAACATGAGTTGAGGAGGAAAAAGAAGTTGAGTGGAGACAGTCGTGGATTCCACATTTGTGGAGGAGCTTGAGGAGTTCGTCATTGGAACGAAGCGATGCAAGAACGGAGAAGAACCGAGTGAAAGAGAAGAAAAAAAATCAGTCTGATACCATGATAGCCTGAAGGACCGTGAGGTAACAGGACAGAGCAGAGCAAGATGACATCGTGGAAATAAGAATTGTATTTTTCTATATGTTTGTAAGTACAGGCTACAGTCTTTAAATAGACATTAATAGAGTACACGTAAGCAATATATCAAGAATAAGGTAAATACAAAATAGATGCTTCCAGAGATTTATTTATTACTAACATAAGCACGTTGTTAATTCAATCATTAAGAATAAAATTGAGTATGTGATTAATTCAATTCCATTGTTGGTTTCACTAATGTTGGCTGAAGACTAATTGACCAGTATATAATCGTGGGTCTACGAGATTTTTTTTAATATTATTTTACTTTGCTGATGGTAAAGAGTGACGACTCTATTTACTTAACCAATATGATACAAATATGAATTATAGCTTACTAAAACAATACTGCTTAAATAAGAACTTCTTAGTTGTTTAGTGTGACTACGAAAATACATGTTATAGACTAATTGTTATTGTACACCTTTACTGATCGATACTATATATATTGATTTACTGTCACTGTATAAAGTATGTTATAACATTGATTTATTATTACTTCCACTAGATTTACTAGTACCAATACAGGAATCGATACTATTAATGAACCGTTATTGATATTACTACTGATTAATTATTATTGTTATTATTATTATTATTACTAATCCACTATACTAGTTATTGATATAGGTTTATTATACTAATACATAGCATATGACATACTGAGTATGAGATATGTGTAGATTATTATAAGATTTTACTACATTGATTTGATTTTACTATTTTATAAGATTATTTTATTAATTGATAGTACTGATACGATGACTTCTTTATTAATTCGACACCCATAATGTTTTAATAATTTCCTTATTATACTACTTTACTAGTTATTTCACAGTATTCTCTACTGTTTATAAATTTCACTACTATTTCATATGACTATTACTATATTTGCACTAATTCCTCATCATAAGACTAGTACTGTTATAAATTGATTGTTGACATGAATATTACCTTTTTACCCTATTTTTAATTTGGTTATAAAATTTTAGTGACCTTTTATGTTATTTAGATCATTATATGTGATTTAGATGATTTTAAGTCAAGGTAGATGATCAAGAGTGTGAGATTAATTAGATCAAGATTAAGATTATTTAGATTTAATATTAGGTTATTTCTTTCTATCTTTTAACTATTCTTTTATCCTCATGAGTGGAGATGAAAACTTATGATAGTATGACTCAAGAGTATTGTATATAATTTTTTGGTCATTAAATATAGATGCATATGTTTAGTTTAATCAATAGATTTTATTTTCACTTATATATGATTTTATTACTAATAAAAAAGAAATAGATAGCTCTGGTGTTGATTTTAAAAGATAAAAATAATAATTATTCCCAATTTAATTTTAGGACATTACACCTAGGACCACTGTCACTCACCGATTACAGCCTGTTCAACCTCCATCATCCACCGACTACGATCTCCTAGTCCTCTATCGCCTGACTATGGTCTCTTTGACCTCTGTCACCGACAACTATAGTCCGTTCGATCTCTATGGCCACCAAACTATAATCGTTTTAACCACTATCACCTGCCAACTATGATCCCCGACAAGGTCGCCCACTCATTATAGCTCCTTTAACCACAATTGCCCGCTGACTACGATCTCTTTAACCTCTGTCAACTAACAATGATCACATTGTCCTCATTCACCCAACTATAGCCCCTCTAACCTCAATCTCCCACAAACTATGGTCCCTCTATCACCCACTGACTATGGTCCCTCTGACCTCTATCGCTCGCCAACTACATCCCCTTCGACCTCAAATGCCTGATTATAATCCCTCTGATTACAGTCGCCTAAATATGGTCTCTCCAACCTCATTCATCTAACTATAGACCCTCTGACTTCAATCATTTGACTACCATCCCTTTAACCTCTATTGCTGACCACAATCCCTCCAACCACCGTCTTCTATCGACTATGGTCCTTCAGATCTCTATCACCCGACAAAGGTCAATCAACCTCAGTCACATGATTATAGTCCCTCTGACCTTCGTCGTCCAACTACAGTCCCTTCAACCATAGCACCCACTGACTAAGGTCCCTTTACCTTCGTCGGTCGCTACCTATGGTCCCTATGGCATCCATCGATTATAGTCCCTTTGACCTCCATCGACTACGGTCCCTCTGACCTCAATCGAATACAATCCATCTAACCTTTATAGCCCAAAAATAATCCCTTCGACCTCAGTCACCCAAATATAATCCCTCTTACATCTGTCGCCTAACTAAGATCCTTTCAACCACCATCGCCCCACTGATTGTGGTCCCTCTGAGGCTTCCTTCGCCACCCAATAACTTTCCCTACAACTGTTATTACCTTATAATAGTCCCCTTGACTTCAGTTGTCTTACTATAATCCCTCTATCTCTATTGTTAAACCACGGTCTCTTCGACCAACATCGCTCACCAACTACGGTCCCTCCGATTATGGTCTTGCTAACCTCTGTTTCCAGACTACGATTCTACAACCCAAACAACATGCCAACATTCTCTTAAGAATAATTCTAGTGACATTGGAATTTTTCAACACCATCCATCTAATATACTCTACATAATGTATATTTATATGTTGTGTAAACACCTTCTTCTGAGGAAGGGAATTCTTTGTAACCAATAACAAACATAAGTGAAATCATTTAAAGTGGGTAAGGCCCCATGGTCTTTTTCATTTTAGGAATTCTACGTAAAAATTTTGATGTACATCTTATGGCTCTTGCAACCCTCTTTTTTATGTGTATGTGTGATGGATCTTCGTACAAAGCTAGGAAGCTAAGCCCTATATCTCTCTACTGCTGTGATTGTTCCGGCATGCAACTGTTGACCTCATTTTTGTATGAGGTCACATTTGACCCATTCCTAAGCTTTGCACCTTAGGTTTACTTGGACTCTAGATCCAAGGATCTTCCTAGTCCCCTAACCTTAGGCTCAATCTAGATCTTGATTCATTCCAAACTCAAAATCCTTGGATTAAGGACTCAGGTCCTGAAGCCCTTTATAGATGATTCTTCTATCACCTTGAAACCCAGTCTATTGGCATCTGATTCAGGGTCTGTCAATTTCATATTTATGTGACATATCTCTTATGAAAACCCTCCAAATTTGAACTCATTTGAAGGATTCTAACACCATAAACTTAATACAGTTTCAAAAGTTGCAAAACCTTTAAATATTTACAATCAATGCCACTAGGCCTTTCACATAGTGGAATTTGGCTTGGGAGCCCCCTCAAAACCCTTTGACCACTCCCAATACCTTGATATTGACTTGTTAAGCAATAGTCAACATCTTGCTAGATTCAAATTGACCCAGAACTGGTTCAAGGCCAAAATGACCAAAGTGCCATTGGAGGGGGATTTTTGGACTTTTGGCCTAAACTCAACTTGATTTAACCATCCATCTTTGAAATCTTCTTCAAATGTTTTCAAATAATTTTTGAGACTTCTTGAACTCAATTCCAACCTTGGGTCAACTTGGTTGACCAAGTCAACCCATTTTGACTTTAAGACCTATTAAAGGTCAAAATGATCATTTTAGCCCAAATGACCTCTATACACCTTGGCACCCCATCCATTAGGTTCATATGACCAAATTGATTTCAATGGGTCTAACTCTTAGTCCTAGGTCAACTTTGTTGACCAAGTCAACCAAGTTTGACCAAATGACCCATACACATCCTTTCACCTAAACCTTTTTACCAAAATCATTTCAATCCCATTTAAACCCATGGGGTGACTCCTTAGACTTCCAAGAGACCCCTCTTAGAAATCCAAGTCTTGGGCTCACTTGGGTTAGCTTTTCAGCTTGACCCAAGAACCCAAAGAGAGGCCCCCTTTGAACCATTTCTCAATCTTAATCAAATTGAACCCAAACCAAGGTACCATTGGGTCTCCCCTGACCTAATACACCTTCCTTAACTAGTACAGCCATTGAATCCACTTGGGTCAAGAGTTAGGCTAACCCAAAATGGCCAAAACCACTTGGGATTGAGCCAACTCCTATCTCGAGCTCAATTGAACCAGACCAACACCTCAATTAGGTGGCCCTAGGTCCAATACACCTCCCCCAGCTGGCCCAAGCCTTGGGTTGACTTGGGTCAACTTTTGGGCTAACTCAAAGTAGCCAAAACCACATGGACCCGAGAAATCTTTGAACTCAAGTCAAATTGAACTCAATTGCCATTTGCATTGGGTGGACCAAACCCAGACCCATCTCCCCCATCAAGCCCAGGGTCTGGCCTAATCTGGGTTGAGCCCAATTCGACCCAAACCAAGCAGATTTGGATCAACCCGAGCCATCTTTGAATTTAAGTCAAATTGAACCCAATTGCTACTTGCATTGGGTGGACCAGACCCAGACCCATCTTCCACATCAAACCGAGGGTCTTGCCTTACCTGGTTTAAGCCCAATTCGACCCAAACTGAGCAGGTTTAGGCCAAACCAAGCCACCCAATCGAATTTGACCTCCCCAGGCCCAATTAAGCTGACCCATGAGTCCAGCGTGTCCATATCATTTTTTCCACGTCAACCCGACCCGGACCCTAGCCGACGGCGGCCAAAACCCATGGAGAATAAGCTATGATGGTCCTCCCCTTTTAATCCTAACCCAAAGCCTTCCAAAGGCTAGCGCTCGCTGGCATTAGGCTCACTAGCCCTATGGGAGGATGTCTCCCTCCACCTGGCGCTCATCCGAGGCTCCTCCTTGTCAATCTCAGCTGTCCAAGCTCGTGAGAGGTGGCTGAATAGGGCAACTCATCCCAACAACTGCCATTCGATCCCAGGCCTTCAAAATCACTCCTTAGAGCTCCCTCATTCCTCATTTTTCATTTCCTAGCTTCTCAGACCATACCATCGATCCGTTCGAGCGAAATCCGATGAAAGCTTTTGGCACCATGCTCGAAGTCGTACCTTTGGCCATCCTTCGATCTTGGCATTAAAAGGAGATCTGCTCACCTTCATCCCCTGAAGCTTCCTAAAAGAGAAGCTTATCCATTGAGTCCTTCTCTATGATAATCTCTCGATCTCGAGCTCCCTAGATAGGTAGTCCGGTCAAGTGTGAAGGAAACCTTCACCCCAACGGATCAACACCATTGGATTGAAGGTTTCAATGCCCCTGATCCTCCCTGTGAAATTTTGTTAGAGTTCACTGGCGGGATCGCTAGGATTACGCCGGAGAAGCCCTATAGCTTCGAGTTCGCACAGGAGGTGAAAGACGTAATCCTAACCATTAATTTTAATCAACGGTTCAAATTAGATCCCGCGGTTCTGGAGGCCATTTGGTTGTGGCCATTCGATCGCCCATCCGACTGCTACGGTTAATTCGATCGTTGTCCAGTCAGCCGCCAATGATTGCCCCGCTAATCGTGATGCGTCGCGTGTAAAGCGCCGGCTGAATGGGTAATTAAAGGATTTAATTTTATAAAAAATCAAGGGGAACTTCAAAAATTGATATCTCCCTTCACACTTGACCAAATTAGGTGTTCTTATGCTCATTGGGGAGATCTACAAAAGCCCTATGATTCTAGGCTCTAATTGCATATGTATTAAGCTTAATTTCAATATTAGTGTTTTATTAATTATTGCATTTATTTCTCAAAATGAGTTCACCAGGGCTTGGAAGTTTGCGAGAATGAATTTGGGGATGTCTCTGACATGTCCAAATTTTACCTCCCCTATTTGAAGTGTCCAAGGGCATTATCATGTCAATTTTGGTTCAAGGGTCATGGTTTGACCCTCGAATCCAAATTGGAACCATTATCTACCTAATGAGGTTTAGGATTTAGTTTTAAATGTGATGATGATGTGTACTATAAGGAGTTTAGGGCCAGTGATTTTGTCCCAATCCAACCCTAGGATAGCTCCCTAGGATTTTTCTAAGGTGACTTAGGGTCCACTAATTAGGAGCATGAAAAATTCCCTCTCTAGAATTGGTCGAAAGCCTAATTAATTCATCAAAAAATCTTATTAATCCCTAAAAATTGCATAAAGCACCTCTAACTTACCCTGATTAATCCCTTAATATATAGAAATTTGAATCCCTTTAAGTTGACATTAAAATCAACTTTAATTCAATTTTAATCAAAATTAATGTTTAATCAATTTTAATTAATTATACAACAACAACATCAAATCTTTATCCCACTACGTGGGGTCAGCTACATGAATCCTTTTCTCCATTGTGTCCTATTAAAAGTCAAATTCTCGTTTAAATCTAATAAAGAAAGGTCATCCTAATATTTTCTAACCAAGTCTTTTTAGGTCTACCCCTACCTTTCTTAACATAAGTCAAATCTAACACCTCTACTCTCCTAACCGGGTCATCGGAAGGCTGCCGTTTTATGTGACCAAACCATCTAAGGCGACTCTCTCTAATCTTATCTTCTACTGGAGCTACTCCAACCTTTTCACGTATATGCTCATTTCGTATCCTATCTCTAAGGGTAAAACCACTCATCCTCCTGAGCATCCTCATCTCTGCCACACTTAACTTAGTATTTTGCTTCTCTTTTAATGGCCAACATTCGACACCATAAAGCACTGCAGGCCTCACTACCATCTTATAGAATTTTCCCTTAAGTTTGAGGGGTACATTTCTATCACATAACAAGCCCGATGCATTCCTTCACTTCAACCATCCAACTTGAATTCCGCTGATAATATCCCCATCTATTTCACCATCACTCTGTACAATAAATCCAAGATATCTAAAACGTGTACTCTTATTAATGACTTGATCGCTCAAAGTCACAATACCCTCACTAGGTCTATTACTACTAAAATTACACTCCATATATTTCGTTTTAGATCTACTCAAGCGAAAACCTTTAGACTCTAAGGTTGACCTCCATAATTCAAGTTTACCTTCAACTCCCTCTCTAGTCTTATCAACAAGAAGAATATCATCAGCAAAAAGCATACACCAAGGTACATCCTCTTGCAAATATCTAGTGAGAACATCCATGACTAAAGCAAAAAGATATACGCTTAAGGCTGATCCTTGATGTAACCCAACCGAAATAGGGAAATACTTGGTCAATCCACCTTGAGTTTGAACACAAGTAATAGCTCATGCATACATATCTTTAATGATTTGAATATAAGTATTATTGACTCCTTTCTTTTCAAGAACTCTCCATAGCAATTCTCTTGGAACTTTATCATATGCTTTTTCTAAATCAATAAATATCATATGTAGATCCTCCTTATTTTCTTTATATTTCTCCATCAAACCTCTTAATAAATGTATGGCTTCCATAGTCGACCTACCCGGCATGAATCCAAATTGATTATGAGAAACATTAGTATCACGCCGCAACCTATGCTCCATAACTCGCTCCAAAAGTTTTAAAGTATGACACATAAACTTAATACCTCTATAATTCGCACAATCTTATGCATCACCTTTATTCTTAAAAATAGGATTTAACACGCTCATTCTCCACTCATCTGGCATCTTTTTAGTCTTCAAAATAGTATTAAAAAGTTTAGTAAGCCATGAAATTCCTTCATCTCCTAAGCATTTCCACACCTCTATTGGAATATCATCAGGTCCAACAGCTATTCCACTCTTCATTTTCTTTAAAGCCTCTCTAACTCCAGTTTTACTAATACGCCGATAAAAACAGAAATCTTTATTTACATGTAGGGTGCTAAGGTCATTATAGTCAATCTTATTTTCACAATCTTCATTAAAAAGTTTAGCAAAATATCTCATCCATCTTTGTTGAATATCATCTTCTAAGAAAAATATTTTTTGATCTTCATCTTTAATACACTTCACTTGAACTAAATCCTTACTACTCCTATCTCTTTGTTTGGCTAACTTATACATATATCTTTCTCTCTCTTTAGTATCTAATCTATTATATAAATTACTAAAAGCTAATGTCTTTGCATCGCATATTGCTTTCTTAGCATCCTTACAAGCCACTTTATATATTTCCCAATTATCAGAATTTTTAAAATTAAACCAATTTTTATAACAAAGCTTCTTATTTTTAATCTTTTCTTGCACATTTAGATTCCACCACCAACTACGTTTACTATTAGGAGCTTTTCCCTTTGATACTCCAAGGATATCTTTTGCAATATTCTTAATATCATTAGCAACATTTTCCCACATAATATCAGCATCCTCTTGCACAGACAAAATCTTAAGATCTAAGATCTTATTTCCAAAAATATTTTTGTTAATATACTTTATATGCCCCCATCTAATCCTAGAAAATCGTTTTACTTTATTTTTTATTTTATGCCCCTTTATCTTAAAGTCCAAAACTAATAATCGATGTTGGGTACATAAATTTTCACTCAGAATAACTTTACTATCTTTGCAATCTAAACGATTTAGTTTTCTAATAAGAAAATAGTCAATCTGTGTTGTACTATATCCATTTTTATAAGTGATGAGATGCTCATTTCTTTTCTTAAATAAGATATTAGCAATTGAAAAATCATAAGCTAAACAAAAATCCAATATGGTCTTGTCACCTTCATTCGTCGTTCCAAATCCATGGCCATCATGAATACTTTTAAAATCATCTGCCTCTCTACCAACATGTCCATTTAAATCTCCTCCAATAAAAACTCTATCTTCAAGAGGTATCTTTTGTATTAATTCTTCTAAGTCATTCCAAAAATTTAATTTAGGACTCATATCCAAACATACTTGAGGAGCATAAGCACTTATAATATTAACAATCTTATCATCAACAACAATCTTTAAAGCTATAATTCTATCTCCAATCCTATTAATTTTTATAACATTATCCTTTAAACCCTTATCTATAATAACATCTACACCATTTCTAGTACGACTCCTACCCGAATACCAAAGTTTAAATCCTAAACTATCAATTTCCTTAGCCTTCTCACCAAGCCTTGATGTGAGAACCCTTGCCTATTTAACACTGTACCCGGGCACCGGTGCAGCAGCCCTTGCACACTTGTAAATGTATTCAGGCCTTACAGCGCGTCGCTTCCAGGGGACGCCCTAGCATTAACACAAAATCAATTTTAATTAATTATAAATAATTATAAATCCCAAAAATCTTTAAACACTTTTTGATCTTTCCTTAGATTATTTTGATCTTTAGAGTTGATTTCAAAAAGTTTAGTATTCATTTGGACTCAAATCACAAAATGGGCTCTCTAATTAAGGTAATTAAATAATTCCAATAAATGCCCAAATTTCTAAAATTTATAACTAATTATAAAAAATTCCAAACCAACTAAACTCAGTGGATAATGACTCTAATTAAAATATAATATTTCCAAAAATATCAAACATCTAAAATCTATTCAAAGTCAACTTTTTTGTCAACCTTAGGTTAAAACAGGTCAAAACTTCTAAAAATCATAACTTTTTATAGAAAAATTCAAATTGAATGTGCTAACCAGTCTAACAACTCATAATAAGGCCTAATATTTATTAAAAATTTGAAACCATTTAAATTCCCTCTAATTTTAGAAATTAAATTTTAACCCCTTAGTTAACATATCTAGATAATTTTCCAAAATCCAATAATTCTTTAAAATTCCAGAGTGTCATGAGTTGGTTAATAAAATGCTCAATCAATCTTTTAAAATCAGTAATCAACTCTTTTTAACATTAATCCACTCCAAAAAATTTCAACCAATTTAAATTAACTTAATCAACCCCGATTACTACTAGGTAACCGAGGTCTACGAGGCTATTAGCTTAGCCTCAAGGGAGGTGAAATAAACTTCTCTAACTCGGTGTGAAACAAAGGTAGTAATTATTTAACTCTTAAAATATATTTAACCAAAATTATTAATATATTAATATTTAAACTTTAATCTAAATCTCGCTTTAAGCCTTAACAAACTCTAATACTATAAACCTTTAACTAATCACTCAACTTAAAATCTACCCCAGCCACACGACCTTTTAAACACACTTTAGATGGTTTGCTAGGGAAACCAACTCTAGATCTAGGTTAGACTGATGTTTACTTTTTTGCTGTGTGCCAGATTTTTTGTGATTTTACAGCATATTGTGGATGAAATTGTCTTGTTGTGTCTATTTACTTTTTACTGCACTCTGTGGATGATTGATATGTTTGACGACTAGATTATCCTTAGGATAGGAGAGATCTGAATGTTCATATAGTCTTCTGCAGATGGTCACGCTCATATAGGGCAGTAAAAAGGGGGCTAAATAAAATTAATTATAAAAAATGTTTGCACATGTGTTTCAGCTGCTAAGCTCCCAATTAAAAAGAGCATGGTCAGTGTGTTTATTTATTTTTCTATACATATATAACTTCTTGAGAATAAATGCTTTTGATTTATTAACAGCTTAGGATAACCCTACAGGAGAGTCTAGAATTTTTTATTTTCAAATAAGTATAATTTGTGTAAATATAAAGTATTATGAAAGTGGAGTTTTGAGTTGGGATATATAGGTCCAAAGCTTAGACTGTAGAGAGAAAAGGACACTCCTTAGGGGAGTATCCCTTTTCTATTTAGAAATCTAAATTTGGATCACTACATCCCAACCCAAAGAGGAAAGAGTGGCCTTCCCCTCAAAGGAAGTACCCTCTTATTCATTTGGGTAGCCTACTATGAAGAATCCAAGGAGCTCGAAGGAAAGGAGCCCGATGGAGAATAAGATTGATGAATTAAAGACCAAAAGTATATAACTCAAAACCACTTACGTCTCTACTAGGTTTAGAATCCGGGTTGTTGTTAGTGGTGCCCGACCACTTTACTTTATGCAAGACCCTAGTTTGTAATAAGCAATGCAACTATGCCTATGGACATTTTTTAATTAATTCATTTATATTTGATGTGGTGAAATGTTTACATATAACTACCCACTTTTCTTAATTTTTTGGTATTTGTCTGTTGCTTTTGTTTTCGCCTGGTTACGTGAGATTCGTGAGGGTGTGAAGGTTTTATACTCATAATTAAATATTTTAAAATTTAGTGAGTCTAAATAACATAGAAAGATAATGAATCTAGGGAATTAGCTGGGGATCGACCCCGGGGTCGCATGCATATTTTGGCACTTCTTCTTTATTTGCTTTAAACCCTTCCTCGCCTGCGGATAGAGTCCGGATAGTCTGACCTATGAGGACAAGGTGTCGGACCTGGGGAAGCCCAGTCTTCTAAAAATTTATTTTCTAAGATTGTTTTATAATTTCATGCATATTTGATTCGAATTTATCAACTAGCAAGCATTGCATTAAAAAAATATTTAAAAGAGTCAAATATTTTATTGCACTAGTCCTTAACATTTTTGCACCCAACATAAGTCAAAAGGGTTAATTATGGAAATCTCTAGATGTCGGCCCAGCTCTCTAAAATCTTAAAGAAATGTCCCTACCACTCTATCATAAAAGATCGGACTCATGTATTTTAAATCGATTAGGTGATTAGCTGGCTCCCCAATCCAGGCTGGGGTAAGTCTAGACCTTGCACTGCATTAGTTAGGTTTGGACGACTGTGGTCCAGTGTCCAAAATTAGATTTAGGATCCGGAGCAGATCTTTAATTATAAGACCCCAACCTTCGGGAATATAATCCCAAATTTCTAATAAAATGCTCAACTCTAATTATATATTCTTTCAATCCTAAAATGTAAAACCCAATACTTAGATTAAGTTGGGACACTTCTAGATGGTTTTAGAATTTCAAAGTATCCCCTATTTTTCTTCCTTGATTCTGATAATAACTGCTCAAATTTTGATCCACTCACTTATGTGCTTCCAAAATTCACCTATTTTTGACATCACTCCTAAAAAATCTAATGGAATTTTGTCACTATTTTAATCGAGAGTTTTTGTAGGGGACTCTGTCTCCCTACAATGTAATTAACTATGAGGCCTTACGCTCATAGGAGATTTAGAATCACACACTCACCTTATTTTAAACATTGATTTTTCAAAATTTATATTGGATTCCTTTGGGAACGATTAAATATGATCGTTATTATCATATTCAAAGAATTATCATTGAATGACATTTTCTCCCTTTGGGGAGATATATCTTTCTTTGATAAAGCTTTGGATATGAACTTAACGATCACACTTCTTGAATGTTGTAGCTGGATGTTTAGTTGAACGTCACTTGGCCCTTCGGAGCCATACGAAGTTCTCTTTAGCATCCGGTTACAATACTCAACATGAGATTCATAATTCTAATTCTAAATTTTGTCCTGAAATTTTATTTTCACCTTCCGAGGTGACATACTTTTTCTAACAGGACAATTCAATATTTGAATTAAAATTCAATTTCAATTTTCAAATTCCCAAAGAAAACCCTTATTTTTCAAAACCTATTTTCAAAATTCCACCAATAGCAACATGATTAACATTGAATAATACATTGATATGTCAAGTTAAAATTGAAGATTATAAACTCTGTGACTAGAAGTTATTAGATTTAAGGACTTTTTGGTAATGAAGTAAAATGGCTATAATGTATTACAAATTTAGGGGTTTTGAGAATATTAGTGTATTTTTTTTTTAAGTAAAATGAATGCAATTTAAATTTTTGATATATTGAGAATGCACTCTCTAATGTAAATTTAGTATATTTAAATTTTGTCTGATTTAGGTGATTTCCAATTAGAGCATAAATTCATCACCATTGGTATTGCTCACAGGCCCACGACCACTTCACATGTTATCATCACCATCATCATCACTCGTCATCATCCACCATTGCCACCATTAACCGTCAGCTGCCGCCACCACCACCATCACCTATCACAAACTCCCACCATTGATGACCACCATAATTTCTGGACTTTATTCTACATTAAATTTTCTTCAAGCCAAACAACTATATTTATTTTACTCTTCTAACCACTTCAATGCCTTTCAAATATAATGCATTTGTTTAGAAGCAAATTTCTTTTTTAGCCAACCAAACATTAGCTTAGAAGGAGAGTAAAGCATTTTTTTCATCATTACATTTAATGCTTATTTAGGATCACTTTTTTTAAATTAAGGGAAACATTAATTTATTATATTTTAAAACATTTTTATTTATAAGTTATAAACATAAATTGATATTTTTAAATACTAAATAACTTTTCATGTATTTGGATTATTTTTAAAAATAATTATCGTCATTAGCCACCAATGTCATCAACCACCATCCATTACTGCCGCCACATTTGTCCACTACTAACCTGTCAACAATCATTGTGACCACCACATAAATAATAAAAAATAGCATATCTTTTAAAATAATTTTTTCTAAATATAAACAATCAAATTAAATAATAATAATAATAAAAGTAAAATTGATCTCAAACAATCAAAAGTCTTTTTGGTCTTTGATTGTTGCAATTAGTTATTCAATTATAATTATGATTGATAATCTTATTTTTTTACTCATTTATGTAGACTTATTTTTTGCTTGCTTAATACATTGAGCTTAGTTTCTCACCATTCAAAAAAAAAAAAAAAAAAAAAAAAAAAAAAAAAAAAAAAAAAAAAAAAAAAAAAAAAAAAAAACACACACACACACACACACACACAAATGTTTAGTCATTCCAACATTGAAGAAAAATTGATACTTCAAAATATTTAACAATACCTTGATATTAGAAAAACAATTGACATTTGGATCTAAGTTACACATTCTTCTTTAGACCCATTAACTCTTTCATTAATTTTTCTATCTCCTCATAAGATGACCCTCCCTTCTCCACAGCTCTCTTTGCCATTTTGCTAAGCTCCTTTGCCCTCCTCCTCCTTTCATTTGCCTCATCACTTTCCTCCATGATCCTCCTTACTGCCGACTCCAATGCAGAAGCCTCTATAATCGGCCTTGCATCTGCCTTAAAACTGTACACATTTGACCCTACCATCACCCCAATCTTTAATATTTCTACTAATAACTTTTCATTATAAAATTGCTCAGAATACAATGGCCATGTGACCATCGGTAACCCTGCAGTGAGCCCCTCCAAGCTAGAATTCCACCCACAATGAGTCACAAATCCCCCAATTGCATCATGATTCAATATCAACAATTGAGGGGCCCACCCTTTTATCATCATCCCTTTCCCTTTAATTTTGTCCACATAGCCCTCTGGAACCCAATCATCGCCCTCATTCCGCACCACCCATATAAATGGATGCATCGATGCTTCCAACCCAAGTGCCATTTCTCTTAATTGAGTTGTTGAGAAAAGACCCCCACTTCCAAAGGCAACGTACACAACGGAGCCCGATTGTTTTCCATCAAGCCATTTCAAGCACTCATTATCAACCATTGGTTGCTCCCCTCCCCTTACTGAATTATAGGTCACATTTTGGTTGCAAAGTGAAACTGGGCCAATACTCCATGCCCTCCTCCCTACCACTTCACGATAGTGATCGGCATATTTGGGTTCCAGCTCATAGAAGCTGTTCACCACCACACCATAACACTTAGGTTCCACCTCTTCTATCTCGTTATGTATATCCAACATGAATTGCATCGAAGTTCCTGCAAGTTTTTTAAGTCCATTACTTGAGTTTTCAACATCTCTATTCGATCAGGGAGGCCAGAGAAGACAAAGGACTTGGCCTCATCCATGATTGGATAACATCGCTCAAACGTGTCATTAGCACAACGTGCAAAAAAGTTGGTTCCATGGAAGACAAGTTGTGGAATACCTCTTATGGAAGCAACGTAATATGTCCACGGCAAAAATGCACCAGTGATGATGCAATCGGGCGGAGATCTCTAAGCACACAATTGAAAGGGTGGCGGAGCGAAGCAAGGGCTTTGAAGTAGTTAATGCGTTGGTCATCAGAGAGGACAAAATGTGTTTCTCAAACCCCTCGGGGAGGCCAAAGTAAAGTGAAGGAAAGTTGATGATATGGAGATTGATAGAGTCATCGATGGCAGGGCGGATAATAGGGGCGATGGCAGGGGTAGCTAGGATGGTGATGCTTGCCCCGTGTGCAGCAAAGATCTTGGCCATATCAACCAAGGGAAGTATGTGGCCTTGTGCCATGAACGGGAAGAAAAGAATGTGGAGATCCTTGGCTGGGTGCTCATGAATGAATCAATTGCTATAAAGCTAAAATCTATTGTGTATGTTTTGTGAGATTTGGATTTATAGAAGAAGTGAAAAAGGAAAAAAATTAACTTTTAAAAGAAATAGCTGGCAATCTTC